>JAVJIF010019173.1:0-70697 GCA_038442645.1 Agave tequilana
TCTATTTATCCTCCATGTTAGTTGGGTGTGGTTTCACAAAGTTTTTGTCGAGACGCAGTAGTATATGAAAAGAGAGCTCCCCTGGCAATAGAGAAATGTGCCATCTCAATATCATTCAATTTACTCTAAGCACTGGATAGAGAAGAAGAAAAAGGCAAAAGAACAATAATCTCTTGCTAACGTACTAGATCTTTTGTTTTATTAAAAATGAATCACAACTGTGATTTTGATTTGTCAATTTTTATTCGTAAAAAGGGTTTCAATCTCGAGCATACTCAATAGAAGTGAAATATGAACCTTGAACCCTGCAAGTGTAGAGAAAATATTTCTACTCTCGAGAAATGACGAGCGACAGGATCTAATGCGAGTGTTGGGCATATGCTGACACGTGGTTGACTGACTTGGAAACGCCCCGCATATCCCTTTCCCAGTTTCCACGTCTCCAACCAATAATAATTAATCGCATTTCTTTCTTATCAAGAAATAAAAAAAATAATAATAAAAATGAAAATGTAACCGTGTGAAGAGGAGGAATATTCAGCAGAAATGCCAAGGGAAAAAACTGGTTGTCTGGGTTCTCCCATGGATATACCTTTTGTACAGAAATTTCTTTATTTATAAAAAAAAAATTATTAAACTCCAATTATTGTTTGTTTTGTTCTCATTAATTTTTTCCATTATTTCTCTCTTGTCCCAATCTCCACCAATAGATATGAGTCCATGATGACCACTGGATGTTGTCACCAACACCTTTCTCTCTCTATAAACCTCAACGCTCATCATACTTTTATGCGGCAGCTCAGTGAGATTTGAGTTGAGATATCCATGGCGGTGTTCATAAAGGCGAAGAGAGTGTCGGACCCGCTCGACGACAGGGTCAAGGCTCGACTACTCGTCAGCAGCAGCAGCAGCAGCGGCAGCGAGCACGACGGCGACCCATCCTCCAGTCTCTGCGGCCTCGTCCATGGTTTCCTGGACCTCGACGAACCGGACCCATTAGCAACAGCATCATTATCCAGCGCCTGCTGCAGAGAAACCATCAGACCATCCGACAATGAGGATGATGGAGCCGACGGCGGCCATCTCTCTTCTGCACACACGGCAGAACTGTTGCGAGATCTGCTCCGTTCTTCTGCTCAGCCAGCCCTCCGTTCTGCGGTGGCGGAGGCCGCGGCGGAGGCGTCAGCCGAGGGGCTATTGAAATCAAGCGGCACAGGCTACAGGCGAGCAGTGATGGCCAAGTTAAGGGAGAAAGGTTACAATGCGGCCTCTGCAAGGCGAGGTGGGCCAGCAGCGGCAGGCTGACCGCCGGCAGCTACGAGTACATCGACGTCGTCGTGTTCAACGAATCAACGCAAGAAAGGTACATTGTGGATTTGGATTTCGCGGCCCAGTTTGAGATCGCGAGGGCGACGCCAGAGTACGAGAAACTGGTGGGTTCGCTGCCGGTGGTGGTGACGGCGAGCGCGGAGGAGGTGAAGCAGGCGGTGAGGGTGATCGCGGAATCGGCGAAGAGGTCGCTGAAGAGGAGGGAGCTGAGCGTGCCGCCGTGGAGGAAGAGTCGGTACATGATGGCCAAGTGGTTCGGGCCGTACCGGCGGACGGTAAACACCCTGCCGGCGCCTGCTGGGCCGGAGGTGCCCGCCGGCGTGGGAGAGATGGCCGTCGTCAAGTGCCGGGCCGTCGGGTTTGGGCCTGCCGGGCCGGGCCCGTGGGGATCGGTCGTGGCACCGGCGACGACTCGGACGTGATTTAGTTGTGGCCCACCAGCGGGATAAGGATTGGTTCAAGTGAACCAGCGATGATATTTTCATTGTACGGACGAGGGTCCAACCTGTTCATTTGATAGCATTTAGCAATTGTTCTTCTCCCTTAAAATTTGGTAATCTACCTTGTTTACTTATTTTATTGGGAGAATTGTCTTTCAGTCACTAGGATAAGAATATCTTTTGAGAAACTCTCTGCAGTTGTGGTCAGGTTTTTTGGCCAAGATTTTAAGTGAAAAGCCTTTGTCCCCAAAAAAAAAAAATCTCATTTTGCTCATATTGTTCATGATTAGATACTTTATCTGAGTTGATTTGAGCAGCCCGTGACGGATATTCAATCCTTATCATGCCTTAGTCGCATAGGCCGGTGTGGAGGCTTTTTTGTCCACTTTTTTTAATTTCTTTCCACTTTAAGGTGGATAATTTTTTTAGTATTGTTAATTTTTTTTGACAGAGATAATTTTTTTACATATATGTTATATTTTTGTCCACCTCAAGTTAGAAAGTTGAACAGAAATATAAAAAAATAAATAGAAATTTGACAAAGGCGGAAAAAAGATGAAAGTTGAACAAAAATATTAAAAAAAATAGACAGAAATTGACGAGGTGACCAAAAAATGAAAGTCGGACAGAAATATAAAAAAGTAGACCAAGGAATTTAATGCTTATCAAGCTCTAATCGCGTGGGCCAGCGTGGAGGCTTTTTCTTGTCCACTCATTTTTAATTTTGTTCACCTTAAAGTGGATAATTTTTTTTGTACTGATAATTTTTTTGCAGAGATTTTTTTTTTTTTGTATACATGCTATATTTCTGTCCACCTCAAATTAGAAAGTTGCACATAAATATAAAAAGTAGACAAAATTGATGGAGGTGGACAAAAAAGACAAAAATTGTACAGAAATAAAAAATAGACAAAAATTGATGAAGATGGACAAAAAACGTAAGTTGAATAGAAGTGGATAATTTTTTGAATTGATAATTTTTTTGCAGAGATAATTTTTTTTTGCATATATGCTATATCTTTGTCCACTTCAACCTAGAAAGTTGATAAAATATAAAAAGTACACAATAATTTATGAAGGTGGACAAAAAAGACAAAAGTTGAACAGAAATATAAAAAAATAGACTGAAATTGACGAAGGCGGACAAAAAGAACGAAAGTTCGATGGAAATGTAAAAAAGTAGATAAAAGTTGAGTAAGGTAGATAGAAAAGAGAAATTGGGTGCGATCTCCCTGTTTGATATTTAATTTTCAATTTTTCTATTTTATAATAATCTATCCATTTTATTTGTATCTCTCTAGAGCCTCTATATCTCTTCATGGCCAAACATATTCTTATTTGTTGTTTATTTGATCAAGTGAGACAGATCATGATAAAATTTGATAGAAATTTATAAAAGAAGACAAAAGTTGACAAATATAGACAAAAAAATGAGAAAGTCTAATAGAAATTTATAAAAGTAGACAAAAATTAACGAAGATGGACAAAAGGGAGAAAGACAAAAAAATATATAAAAAGTAGACATAAATTGACTAAGGCAGACAGATAAGGAGAAAAGGACACGATCTCCGCCCTCTGCCCCCTCGGGATCGCTGAAGATTGTCTCCATTCTCAACAAATGTTGAGAAGGTGGATAAAACCATTCACAAGGCAGCCATAATACTACAGTAGATGGCCATAATATCTTGAAAACATGGAGAGAATATTAAAGAAGTCATATAAAGAAAGTGAACATAATTTGGAGATATAACATTAAAAACTGAATATAATATTAAAAAAATTAGAATAGATGGACATAATATTAAATAAAGTGGACATAATTTTAAAAAATGGATATAATATATGATAAAGTATACAAAAGTTTGGAGAATGTAGACAGAATATTAGAGGTGTACAGAATTTATAAGTTAAAATATAAACAAATAAATATTGTATGTTATGAATAATTTGCTAATTATGAATAATCTAATGGCAAATATTTGGAATTTTTTCTAATGCGCATTTAGCATCGTTGAGGGTGGACAGAAAAAAAAAAAAACTAGAGAAGGGTGGACAAAAATATATCATATATGCAAAAAAAATTATCACTGCAAAAAAAATCAATGTAAAAAAATTATCTTCTTGGGTGGACAAAATTTAGAAAAGAGTGAACAATAAAAAGCCTCCAACTCTGCCCACGCGAATTAAATGTTCATCATGCGGGACGCTTAAATCAACTCAGACAGGGTATCTAATCAAAGCCACTATGAGAAATATGAGATTTTTTTGGTAGGAGAAAGGCTTTTCACTTAGAAGTTTGGCCAAGGGGATTTATTCAAGTGACTTCAAACTGCATGGAGCCTTTCACGTGACATTCTTATCCTAGGAAATGGAAGACAATTTACCCTATTTAATTGTTTTTGTAATTAACTAGTCTAGATTACAGAACATGACTATTCAATTTTAGCTAAAACTCTTTACAAATCATGACAGCATATTAGTACCTCTTTTTGTCTGTGGACAGACCCCAGACTCGAGATGGGATTTACATTAACTTTCCAGTTTTGCTAATACCTAGTGATTCTCCTATCAGATACAATAATGCAATTTGAAGTTTTCTACTATGATCAGTGGTGGACACGATCTGTTTTTTCAGTGTGAGCATAAATGTAATAAGAATTTTAATATGGGTATAAATATAAGATGACAAAAGAGAAAAAGTAAAAAATAATATTACACGTATCAAGACTTGAATTTGTGACCTCCATAACTTAAATTTTATAAGCTAACAGAGTTAGCACTCAAAAGTGTCTTATATAAAAAGAAGAGATTATACATAAAATTACAAACTATATATATTGTGGAGGAAAATTCTCGAGGAATTTCTCTGAATCACGAATTGTAAGTAAATAGATCAGATGTGAGCAATTAAACAATAAAGAATTTACATAAAAATTCGAAATGAAAAAATCACGGAAGAGGGAGAGAATTCACTATAATGTCAAAGGATTACAATGAGTTCTACAGAGTGATGATATGATTACAATTTCTAGGATTTGATGTAATAATCAGAAGCAACCCCATTCTTATTGGAGAAGGAGATGTATTTACACCTGCCTGAGTTGTCTTCATTGGTACGGATATTTCGGATCTACATTATTATATGATTCGCATGTTATGATCTCCTTGTAACCGTTCAGATCACGCTGCTTGATTGTCGGACCACCATGCAGAGATATCCGCCACTATCTATAATAGCCAGTATTGATACATGGGCTCTATAATGTCAGAACGTGCGGGTGACCTGGAAGCATAATCGGATCCGTGAATCGCGAGGATCATATCATCCACATGTAAGTAGCGCAGGAGTAGCGGGCTCCGTAGAGTCTTCATGTCGGGGCCTTGGGTGGCTCTAGGAAGAATATCTGTACTGATAGGTGATCGGGGGAAAACCGCGCATGAAAAATGTATGTTTTGAAATCAAGAGTTAAAAGTGCGTGCTTTGGCTTTCTCGATACTTCCGTTATAGCATAGAGGCTAAACGGGTCGAATCCACAGGGACGGGAAGCAATAGAAGCTTACCGGAATGTTCGTGTGTGTTAAAGTTTTTTCAACGTTTTAAAGAATGAAAAGAGAAGAGTACGGTGAAACACGAAGAAGTGGGAAACATAGAAAAGATGATTTTTATGATTTTTGATATATTTCTAAAACAAAGTAAAAAAGAAAGAAAATCCATGGCTACTAACTACTAATGGCTCCACTAACCATGCTAACCTCTTAGTGATAATTGCCTCACATGTATCCTTAACCATCACTAGTCCTTGGTTCAAGAGCGTTTCAATACATGACCCATATGATAACTTTCAGATCCACACTCAACAAAATAAGTGCAAGCTACACTTAAACTATCAAAACTAAATAACAGTAAGCACTGAATAAAGTAATGTTAGCTTGTTAGAGAGTTAGGGTGTTAGAGTATTAGAATTCATCATCATGAGCCATCAATGTCTCTTGTAAGAGCAAGACCAAGTAGACGCTATTAGATTCATGTGGATTTTCAAGTAAGAAGTTAGCAAGTTAGTGATTAATAGTTAGTTGCCATGAGAGAAAATTCACTAGACATGTAAAAGGAGCTAGAAAGAAGAAAACAAGGAGAGATAAAGAGAGAACTTTTCATAGATTGTCACCTTCTATTACAAGCACTCTTGCTTTCCTCTCATGTATTACTCTCCTTCCTATTATAAGATCTACAAGAAATAGAAGATACAAAGAGGAAGATGAAGAACAACTAACCTAAACTACCCTAAGAAGAAGAAACTACTCTAAAACTACACTAAAACTAAAGAAAAACTCCTCAAAACTTCTCCTCCTGCTGCTCTGAAAATCCCAGGGTATATATAGGTGAAAGGGGGCACCAGGGTAAAGGTACGGAGCCGCGCGTTAAATCTTGACGCGCGACTCCACACAAGAGCCGCCAAAACACGGCTATGGCCGCGTTTCTGCGGCCATTGTGTGGCCGCGCGCGCGGCGCCGCCTGCCGCGCGCTGTCACGTCGTCCCCTATATGCTGTACGTTCTGGTTTCTGGATATGGGCGCCCGATTTTGACAGATTCACCCTCCAAAGTCAATGGCTATTTTTATAGGCTTTTAATTACCAATAAATGGTGATTTTGGGTTGTTTTCTTCATTTCATGCCATGGACCTAGAAACATACAAGTGTGGTATTATTAACAGGATTTAATATAAATAAATATGAAGATGTGGTTGAAATATGTAATTTTAGAGATTAATCATACCCCGCACTTATCTTTTGCTCGTCCCGAGCAAAACAAAAAGCTAAGAAAATTATTACACCACTTTCGCAGGTGACGTGATTGCACTGAGCGTGTGTAACAAGCCGTTAAACCTTTAGGTTTCCCCTAGAGGAGGAGTTTTGTCTCCTGAGGGTTTTCAGCGGATTACACCCACAAAATTCATAAAGAAAGAAATCAAATGTTAGTATTTTGAAAATGTATTTTTTGAAATAAAGAAAAGTGTTGAATATTTTTACGAAAATTTAAGTGATCTAAGGTCATAGGTTAACCAGAATTATTCTTCCTTAAACTAAGTCGAAATGTAAAAACTTGTTGTAAATTAAATATAAGAATTAAAATTGAATTAATCTTTGATCTTTCATAACACTCTTAGAATATATGTACTTTGTGAACGGTGAAGTTTTTTGGGATATCCACTCTAACTTTCATGTCATTTATATATTATTTATTTTTTTATTTTTCTTTCCTTAGTTTTCTTAGGCTTTCTTATTTACCCGTAGTGAGCCTTTAGCCGGTGACTCCCAAACCAATAGTTTTAGGGCACCAGATGAGAAAATATCACTCAGACTTAAGGACTCGGGTAAACAAGGCCACAAAACTAAAGGGAATTATTTTATTTTTTTGTCCACCATTTTAGGTTTGAATAATTACCCAACTTCAATAAGTGGTTTTATCATCATTTTTTATATATATTTAAAGTATTTTTATGACATTTTTAGTCTTTATTTCAATCCCAAATATTGTGTAAGTGTGAAGTGCATAAATATAAGCAAAAAATTCAAGATCAAATTATCTTTTCAATTTTGCTTCCTTATCCTAAAATTTAAACAAGATCAATTATTTTACTTGGTTTAAAAATTCATAATTTTAGGTCTTCCTGATTCCTAAGATAAATTTGATTTTCTTAAAAATAAATCAAAACTAATTCTCTTATTTCAAAAAGTTTTGTAAAAAGAAAAGAAAAAAGTTTTAATATAAAAGAAATTTTAAAAAGTTTCTAAAAGGAAGTGTAAATGAAAGAAAATGTAAAACTAACTATGTTAGTAAGTCCTTCCCCACACTTATCTCATGCGTTGTCCTCAATGCATCGTGAATGTGTATATACATGAAAAAATGGAAAGGGAAGGAAAATTACTCATGGTGGTGGCTCAGGTAGTGGTCTGATTGGGCCAAGCATTGCTACCCAATCAAAAAATCATGGATCTTCAGAAACCCACCAGTGACCTCTCTAATATGACCCAGTAAAAGAATGATTGAGTGAATGGTCTTATTTAAAAAATTATCCCCATCTAATTTCTAATTTTTAAAAATAATTACTGAGTCATTTTCTTCAACATTCTTGTCCAACAATGAAGTGTGATTTTGGGAGATGATTGATTTGGACTCAAATGGAAAAGGAATAAAAACCCATATCGACTCGAGAATTTCACTCAGATCAAGTCGAGATTCAAAAGGGGGAGTCAAAATTGGTTCAAAAATGGGGTCCAAACCAAGAATTAATGTTCACACACTTTCCCCATCAATGAAGTGTGATCATAAGATATTGGTGATTCAATTTTACGGTGTACTGGTACATGATTCAATGTTGACTCTGGAATAGAGAAAAAATCTGGTAAAGATACCAAATTCATTATTGAATCAAAAAGTGAAATGAAATTACCAACTTGAGGTTCAGGATCACTTTCAAGCTCAAGTTCAATTTCGGAAAAAGGATAACTTGCCAAAATATCAAGGTGATTCTCAAAATTTTGGGCAAGTTCAAATGGATGTAATGGAATTGAATCTTGATTTTCGTCCACGGAAGGAAGGTGAATGGGTGAAATAATTGATTCAAGTTCAGGATTGAGGGAATCAAAACTGGCTCAAGAACATTACTTAGTTTAGGTAACACTATAGGAGTCGATATTGATTCAAGGATTGAACTCGAATCGCTAAATTGAAGCTCAGGTTCACACATCTTCAAGTTCAATTTCAGAAATTGGATAACTTGTCAAACTATCAAGAATTGGGTGTTGGTCAAGTTCAGGTTGGTATGATGAAATTGAAGCTAGATTTTCAAAATGACATGATTCTTGAGTCATATGAATATCTGATGGACATGAAAACTCAATCATATTTTGTATTATTCGCTCGGTCTCTTGCACGAATTTCATAATTTTTTCCATAATTTTTTTCTTTAAGTGGTTCTAAAAAAGAAAAATATGAATTTTGAAAATTTTGTGGACATGATGAGGCCATCATGTTTTTAAATTATTTTTGGGCCTCTATCGCTTCTTTTAAAGTCCTTTGCAACGATAATTTTTCTTCAATTGGTGATTCAGGAAAAGGAGGATATGAAGTAGAATCGGGAAATGAATATTGTGAAAATTGTGGATAATGTGGTTGAAAATTTGACTCGGGGGAAGTGAATCCCCATGAACTCTTGTGAAGAGTGAAAGTTATTTTGAAAATTATAGTCATATGATTGGGGATATGGGTCATATTGAGTCGGATAATCCCAACTCGACATATATGGTTGGTTCATATTGTACATAGCTAGGTTAGAGTTATCCGAGTCAAATGTGGTCAGGGTGAAATATAGATTCATATTAGGATTGAAAAAATTATTGTTATTGAAATTCATATCACAATTTACAAGAAAGAAAAACAAACAAACAAACAAATAAAAAAAGAAAAAGAATACAAGCCTATGCTAGGGTTGACAGACCTAGACGACTCCTAACTGGTTAGATGTCCATAGGGTACCTTGTAAAAATCTGACCATAAGTTAATCGGCCAGGTAAGGGTAAGATCAGTGGGAGGTATCCGTGCCGGAGCAACGGGCCTAATTGGGCCAAACCACTGTTCTTTAAGGTTTCGCCTCTCAATCCCCAACCTTCGACACCAATTTGACAAGAGTCAACTTCTAACAACTTCCCCCTTAGGTCAATCTCCTAAATGAATCTGAGATATCCCTAGGGGCTAATGTCTAGCAAGTTTTATTTAGGCTTGGGTTGTGTGAACGGGGTGGTGATTTTTGGGCTAAGAGAGGGTAATAACTTCCCCACCTTATGTTGTATTGGGTTTTGCCCTTAGTTCAATTTGTGCAAGTGTGCAATATAGATAAGAATGAACACATATAAAGAGTATATCACCCACGTGTTTGTCCTAACTATATGCAATGCAATATGTACACCTCCGTCAAGATCATAACAACATAAAAACACAATACAATATATTGGAATTGAAATTGACACGTGCCTAGATGCAAATGTCTAAATCATTTTAAAGCATCCAATTTCAGTATTTTAATTCTTAAAATTATTACAGTGCACAGGTAATATAAACAAAAAACTAGCAGCAGAATATAAGAATATACAAGAATTTACCCAATCACACAAAAGCAAGTGTGGACTTCTGCAATGCTAAAACCTTAACTTGCACAATAAAAAACAAAGAAGAAAAGTTAACAAAAATATGAAATCAAACTGTTCCATCCCCAGCAACGGCGCCAAAATTTGATCGGGGGAAAACCGTTACGAAAAGTGTATGTTTGAAATCAAGAGTTAAAAGTGCGTGCTTTGACTTTTTTGATATTTCTGTTATAGCATAGAGACTAAACGGGTCGAATCCACAGAGACAGAAAGTGATAGAAGCTTTACCAAAATGTTCACGTGTGTATTAAAATTTCTTCAATGTTTTAAAGAATGAAAAGAAAAAAACAAAGAATGAAAAGAGAAGAGTATGGTGAAACATGAAGAAGTGGGAAACATAGAAAAGATGATTTTTATGATTTTTGATATATTTCTAAAATAAAGTAAAAAGAGAAAGAAAACCCATGGCTACTAACTATTAATGGCTACACTAACCATGCTAACCTCTTAATAATAGTTGCCTCACATGTATCCTTGTCCATCACTAGTCATTGGTTCAAGAGCAGTTCAAATCATGACCCATATGATAACTTTCACATCTAAACTCAATAAAACAAGTGCAAGCTACACTTAAACCATCAAAACTAAACAAGAGTAAGCATGGAACAAAGTAATATTAGCTTGTTAGAGAGTTAGGATGTTAGAGTGTTAGAATCCATCATCATGAGTAATCAATGGTTCTTACAAGAGCAAGGCCAAGTAGAGACTATTAGATAAATGTAGATTATCAAGTAAGAAGTTAGCAAGTTAGTGGTTAGTAGTTAGTTGCCATGAGAGAAAATTAGTTAAACATGTAAAAGGAGTTAGAAAGAAGAAAACAAGGAGAGATAAAGAGAGAACCTTTCATAAATTGTCACCTTCCATTACAAGCACTCTTACTTTCCTCTCATGTATTACTCTATTTCCTATTATAAGATCTACAAGAAATGGAAGATACAAAGAGGAAGAAGAAGAACAACTAACCTAAACTACCATAAGAAGAAGAAACTACTCTAAAACCACACTAAAACTAAAGAAAAAACTCCTAAAAAATTTCTCCTCCTCCTGCTCTGAAAATCTCAGGCTATATATAGGCGAAAGGGGGCACCAGGGTACAGGCACGGAGCCACGCGTCAAATCTTGACGCGCGGCTCCACACAAGAGCTACATTTTGGCCGCGTTTCCGTGGCCATAGTGTGGCTGCGCATGTGGCGCCGCCTGCCGCGCGCTTTCACGTCGCACCCTATCTACTGTACTTCTGGTTTCTGGATATGGGCGCCCAGTTTTTGACAGATTCACCCTCCAAAGTTAATGGCTATCATTATAGACTTTTAATCACCAATTAAATGATGATTTGGGTCTTCTTTATTATTTCATGCCATGGACCTAGAAATATGCAAGAGAGGTATTATTAACAGGATTTAATATTAAATAAATATGAAGATTTGGTATGAAATATGCAATTTTAGAGACTAATCAATAGGAAAGGATCTTATATTGATTACTGGCATCTCAAAAAGTCATGCAACTTTTTGTTGAGTAATGTCTGATCAGATGTGGGCATGGGGAGAGGCTTGAGACTTTCTCTTTGGGCTTATGTCAGGTTTATAAGTGAGCTAGGTCTGCTGGCAGAGAAGCGATGCCCCAAGAGGTGGGATACGTGTTATGATCTTGATGAAGGTCAAAATTTGTCCCCTATAGTTCCCTTCCGCCTCCTCCTTCACGGAGTCTTCGAGCGAAAAGGAGGAAAAAGTAGACTAATCTCATCCTCGGTGTGACCTTTCACCAAATAGTAAGAGTGTCTTCTTGTGCTTCGTGGAGAATAGCTGGAGAGCAGTTGGGTCGTGAAGTGGACAGTTGTCAGAGCCACATCCTCTAACGTGGCCTTTTACCAAGTAGTCTGAGCGCCTTCTTGTGCTCTGAGGGAGTGAGAGTTGGGACATGAAATTGACAGTTATCGGAGCTTGCCCCCGAGTGATTCATTTTAATGTCTCCGCAATGAGTTGGGACACGAAATTGATACTTGTCGGAGCTTGCCCCTGGGTGATTCATTTTAATGTCTCCGTAATGCTTGTTAGCCGTCAGGGCGAGAATCCGATGTAAGTTGTAGGAGTTAGCCGTTAGGGTGAGAACCCGATGTAGGCTGTCGGAGCCATCATAAGGGCTTCCATCTTTCAGGAATGACTCGTATAAGTCTGAGACATCAGGGTGAAGACCTGATATAGGCTGTAAGAGTGACCGTCAGGAGCGCTATCATCATTCAGGAGTGACTCCGAATAAGCTTGAGCCGTCAAATTGAGACTCAATATAGGTTGTTAAAGCAACCGTCAGGAGCACGTTTGTCATTCAGGAGTGACTCTACATAAGCTGAGGACCCGATATAGGTTGTCAGGGCGACCCTCAGGAGTGCTTCCGTCATTCAGGAGTGATTCCGAATAAGCTTGAGCCGTCACGATGAGGACCCGATATAGGCTATAACAATGACCATCAGGAGCGCTTCCGCTATTTAGAGGTGACTCTGTATATGCTTGAGCCGTCAGGGTGAGGACCCGATGTAGGCTGTAAGGGCGACCATAAGGAGCGCTTCCATCATTCAGGAGTGACTCTGCATAGGCCTGAGCCGTCATGGTGATGACTCGATATAGGATGTAAGGGCGACCATCAGGAGCGCTTTCGTCATTCAAGAGTAACTCTGTATAGTCTTGACCCATCAAGGTGAGATCTGATATAGGTTGTAAGAGTGACAGTCAGGAGCGCATCTGTCTTTCAGGAGAGTCTCCATGTAGATTTAGCCGTCAGGGTGAGGACTTGAATTCAAGAGTAACTCTGTATAGTCTTGACCCATCAAGGTGAGGATCTGATATAGGCTGTAAGAGTGACAGTCAGGAGCGGATCTGTCTTTCAGGAGAGCCTCCGTGTAGATTTAGCCGATCGGGTGAGGACCCGATATAGGTAGTAAGAGCGGCCATCGGAGCACTTTTGTCATTCAGGAGTGACTCCATATAGGTCTGAGTCATCAGGATGAGGACCCGATATAGGCTATAAGGGCGACCATTAGGAGCGCTTTCATCATTCAAGAGTGACTCCATATAGGCATGGGCCATCAGGGTGAGGACCCGATATAGACTGCAATAGAGACCGTTATGAGCACTTCTGTCTTTAAAGAGAGCCTCTGTTTATGTCTAGCCGTCAGGATAAGGACCCGATATAGGCTGTACGAGTGACCATCAAGAGCGTTTTTATCTTTTAAGAGAGCCTCTGTTTAGGTCTGTAGACAGTCTAAAAATCACTGAAAACAAGTCATCAAATGTAGAGCCCGTACTTCAGACATAAGGCTGATAAAAATCATTGATGCAGTGTCAAGACGCGAGGCTCGATAACATCACTGCAAAGTTAAGACATGGGGCTCGAAACCGCATCTTAGCATCACTGCAAAGCCAAGACGCGGGGCTCGAGCCCGCGTCTCAGCATCATTGCAAAGCCAAGACGCAGGGCTCGAAGCCCACGTCTTAGCAGAGCTCGACGCCCGCATCTTAATACCACATCAATGCAAAACGCAGGGTTCGAGGCCCGCGTCCAGCATCATCTCAATGGCTAAACGCAGAGCTCAGGCCCACATTTCAACTACAAATAAGCCCTGCTTCTCAGTTATAACTATCTCCATTACTGGGTCAAGTACTGCCCACGTAATGAGGGCTGTTTGGACACATATAGTGCATAAATATTTTAACATTCCTACTTATATTCTGTAATGCATATTGTAAATAACTTATCTTAATGTGTTAATTCATGATGATAGGGAGAAGATAATCATGAAATTTATCCAATTAAATTCAAAAGTTCAAAAGAAAAGGGATCAATTCAAATCTAAAGGTTATGAAGCTATCTTATCTGAAAACTGAATATATCAGATAAGATAATATCATATCATTTCAAAAAAAAAAATGGATTATTTGAAGACCCTATCTGTTTCGCTGAAGATAAATGAATATTTTATCAATTCTAGAAGACAAATTGAAAATCTAAGAGGATAAATGGATCGAGAGAAGATCAACAGATGAGATGAAGCAATTTAGATTCGGATTCAGGCTGGATATAGTTTAGCATTTTAATCATAATGTTTGCTACTGAAACTCAAATCTGATGATTCAAGATGCTACAGAAAGATGACTTAAAGGGCTATAATTCTTCTGTTGATCACGATTTTCAATTCTATCATTTGGTAAGTGATATTCAGCAATCAACACGCCAACAAACTGCAGATCAGAATTGAATTTCTGGATAAATCAAATCAAGTTTAGAGATAAAGGAAGAATTAAAATTCAGAAATATCTAGCTCTTCCTATCTTCATACGCTTTTTATCTCTCTGATTTTCTCCTATAAATACCCTCATATCTCGAAGGCAGAGAGCACACCATCTCAGAGAGAGAGATTTAGTTTAGGTTTTTCTTTTCTTCTTCAATGTAATTTTTATTTTTTATTTTCTTTTATTTTTAGGCTAGAGAGAGTTACATGAGAAAAGAGAGGAAGAATTATTGTAGAGTGACACTATTGTAATTCTTTTTCAAGAGACTTATATTGAAGGTGACATCAATAAAGTTTTCTCACTTTCCTTCATCGTACTCAATCTGGCCAAGTACCATGTTCAAGTTTCTCTTTCTATTTGCTTTTCTTTACTTCATGCTGAGGCAAGTCTTTTTTATGATTCAACGGTAGAGGTAAGTACTCTTTTTGTTTTCTTTTTCAGTTCATTAGTTTAGAGATATAGTTCTCTCTCTTTTTATAGTCTTTCTTTTTTTATATAAATAAAACAACACCACAATCTCTTCTTACCATCTCCTTCTTAACTTAACATAATAATTTATTTTATTTTTATAAAATTGAGAAGATAAATATTAACTAGTTTTTGATAAATTAAAAGAGAAACTTACATAACGCTTCCATCGCTGTCCCTCCCTGTGGATCACGACCCGTTAGCCCTAGGCTACACGGTAGAATTGAGGACCTAGCACTGTTCTAAATTTTTGTATTTTTTTGTACAAGTTTGGCTCAATCAAAATTTTGGCGCCGTTGCCGGGGAGGGACGGTAAGTTTTCTTTTTTTTTGATTTACTTTAACTAATTAATCTCTTTTCTTCTCTGTTTTGATGTACAAAGGCTAATTACAGAAAACTAGGAGCTGCAGTGGACATATTGCTACTCTATGCCTCTGCCCAAGAAGGCAGAGTATCAGAGCCCACAACTGTGGTGAACTACTAACTGTAGTCTATTGCAGGTTGCTTTACAGAGATTAGCTCTCTGCAGTTATTAGTTTATTAGTTTAACTCACTCTGTACATAATTCTAATCACCAATAACTTGTTGCTTTGTAAATGCTAAAAAACATTTAGACTCTTGCATCTTAGGGCATCTGTCTATTTCGTTTCTTTACATTACTGTTGAAGAGTGCGGGAGAAAAAGGTACGTCTGCATTGCATATAGCTTAGGAAACACACTTGTATGTTATATTGCTTGGGTGTTATTTTTGCTAAATACTTGCACACGAGCATGAAAACGATCTAAGGGCATATCCTTAAACAAGATAAGGTGGGAAGTCATTATCCTTCCTTAGCCCAAAAATCATCTCCTCACTCACTAACCCATCCTAACATAAAATTGAGTGGACGTTAGCCCTAGGGACATCTCAGACTCAAATAGGGATTGACCTAAGGGGGAGTTGTTAGAATTTGACTCTTGCCAAATCGGTGTCTAAGATTGGAGATTGAGAGGCGAAATCCCAAAGGCTGGTGGTTTGGTATAATTAGACCCGTTGCTTAGCATGGATACCTCCCACCAATCTTGCCCCTGCCTGGCCGATTAACTTGTGGTCAGACTCTGCAATATACCTCCTGTGGATAATCAACAGTTAGGAGTCATCTAGGTCTAGGCTCTACCTTAACATAGGCTAGATTTTTTTTCTTGTTTCTTTATTTGTTTGTTTTCGTTTTTTCTTGTGAAAATAGATTATAATTACAATTATTCTGATTATAACTCAAATCCATGTTTTACCCCAACCACTTTCAATTCAGATATTACCAACCCATTATTACATAACTCTAACCAACTAATTATACCAGATTGGTCTTATCCGAATCAATATATGCCCCAATCCCAATATTATGAATAAAAATGGGACAATCATCACCACTCTTCATCGAGTCAGTGGGGATACAACTCCCCCGAGTCTTATCATCAACAACCTCACCAACAAACAGCTTCATATAATCCATACCAAGACCAACCTATAGAAGAGAAATCTTCTTTAGAAAAGACTTTTGAAGCCTTCCTTGAGTCCACACGACAAGTACAAATCATAGCGGACTCAATTCTCCCAAACAATTCCCAAATCTAAGATCCTTACTCTAATTTTTAACTCTAACCACAACAAAAAGAACGGTGGACTTAGAAAAGACTATGAAATTCATGATTCAGTCCCAAAATGATTGTATTCAATCCTAAACAGACTGTCTCAAATCTTATAATAGGCTAGAAGTAAAAGTGAGTTATTTAGTCAATACAATTAATGATAGGAATGAGGAAACTTTACCTAACACATTTTCGACCATTCCTGATTCTCCTAACCATATTGATGAAGAATCATGGTATCTTGGAGATTTTAACCAAGATTCAATTTCAGCGCATAATTTTGAACCTGATCAAGATCAACCCATTGATAAATTGGCAAGTTTTCATTTTAATAAGATTGAACTTGAAGATGAATGTGACACCGATTCTCAATATTGTGATTCAGTTTCACTTTTTGAATCTATGTTGACTCTAGTATCCTTACCCGATTCAGACTTAATTCTGAAGCCAACACTGATTCCTATCCCTATAGAGCTTGAAAATGAACCACTTATTTTGGATAGTCACATTCCATTATTGGGAAATGAAAGTGAACTTCAATTCTATGATTTGGACCAAACTCAAGAACCAACTCCTACTCTCAAATCTAAAATTGATTTGAGTTTTATTCCTGAGTCCGTATCGGTTCCCATTCCCTTCATTGTTGTGCCCAAATCATCCATTCCACAAAATCATATTCCATTGTTGGATCAAGATTTAGATCAATATGACTTCGTGATGATATCCTAAGATTGGTCATATAATCGGAAAAAATTTCATGTTAGGATGTTGCATAATCCTATTCATATTGGGGAGTATAAAAATGCTAATAAGAAAGAGGTCCTGAAAGGTGGGTTCCATGAAAATCTACAGTACCTTGATTGGGTAAAAACGCTTGGCCCAATGAGACCACTATCGGAACCACCACCTTGAGGTGACAATTTTTCCTTCTTTCTCCTTTTTCATGTATTATTGCATTTCATTCATACATTGAGGACAATGCATGAGTTAGGTGTGGGGGAGGGTTTACTAACATACTAACTTTACTAATTTAAAAAAAAATCCTTTCTTTAAAAACTTTTTGAAATGGAAATTAATATTTTGAATTATTTTTGTAAGAAATTAAGTTAATTTTAAGAAATAAGAGGATCATACTTAGAATTTCTTATACTTGGTCAAAATAAAATTATTTGTTTGATTTTGAGATTTGAAAGAAAAATTGAAAAAGTAATTTAGTCTTATTTTTTACCTTGATGAAATATGCATAATTTATACACTTACACACTTAGGATTCTAAAATAAAGATTCTTATGCCTTATATAATAAAAATATATATACATATTGTTGGCCCAAGGTTACAATCACCCGGTTTTTGAGTTTTGATGATTACAAAACATATATAGTTATTTGTACTAATAATTTTCTAGTGTTTTAGTGTGTTTTAGGGTTCTAAGGATTCAAGTTGTGTTCTTCCATAAAGGAAGATACTTTTGACTCAAGATGACTCAATTCGGGTTCAAGAATTCAAGCTATGCAACATTTCATGGAGAAGTCCTAATTTGAAGACCTTATAGTCACCTAGAACCTTTGTAAGAATTAGTTTGTTAAAGAATGAGGTTATGATAAGTTGGCTCAAGAAAACACACACACACCTTCATTTTTCAAAATACGGTTTTTATTTTAGGTAATTGATTTAGGTGCATGTCTTGATGGTTATACACGACTCAATTATTTTACATTTTTACATATTGTTTATACCATGTATACCAATCATTATAGCATGCTACTTTATCATATAGCCTTAAAAAATTATTTTGAAATTTTTTCAAAGTTCAAAAATTTTCCTAGAAATATCCTGTTTCAGGCCCAACGGTCGACCGGGCGGTCGACCGGATCCATTCCAGGCTTGATCGGTCGACCGCACCGGTCGACCGGGCCTAGTGGACTTGGCGTGCACGTTTGTGCACGTCTGCCGGTCGACCGACTGAAAGTCCTTTGCTCTCGGGTTTTGTCGGTCGACCGGGCCGGTCGACCGACAGAACAAAGAGATTTTTCTGTTTTGCCTCCGGTCGATCGACCGGTCGACCGAGTCCAATGGCTAGTTTGTCAATGGACTGTCGGTCGACCGGGCCGGTCGACCGACAGCCGCCAGCAGCCCCAACGGCTAGTTTTCTGACTTTTCTTTCTTGGATTTGATGGTGATGTGTGTTTCAGCTATCTCTAAAATTTTGGGGGCTATTTCCTGACCTATTTATCTAGTTATAATGATGATTAGATCTCCTCTAATCCCTATAAATAGATGGCATTGGTCACTTGCAAAAATCAAGAAAAATACCCTTTGTTTTGTGTTTCAAAAAGAGAAGAAAAGTTTTTAAAGCTCTCAATTTTCTAAGTGCATTCTTGGTTACTATTTTTCAGTGGATTTCAAGTTCTTTTACTTTCTTTTCAACTGAATTTTCTCACTACACTTCTTGAGCCAAAACTCCTCATTCTATAAGGAGTTGTAAGAGAGAAGTGTGTGGTCCTTGTTGATCACTGTTGTTACTTGTAGTTCCTTATGTTGAGATCCCTCTTGTGTAGAGGTTGGATTGGTGGGAGTTCGGTACTCCGGTCTTGTGTAGACCTCTCGTAATTTCCTCGGTGGATATAGTGGAAACCCTTCACGGTGGTGAAGGGGGGAACGTAGAGCGGTGGCTCGAACCTCGAAACAAATCCCTTGTGTTTGCGATTGATTTTCTTATTGTCGTTTATTGCTTTACATTTCTATCTTGTGATATCTCTTGTCTGCACTTCATCATTGCATCCATTTCATTTCTTGCATTTTTCAGTCTTTACTCATCTCAACAAGAAAGCAATTACGCGCTTCAACTCATAATCTAGAGGAATCAAAGAGGAGAAGTTCTAGAGCTCTTCACGGGGAATTCGGCTTCAATTTCTTATTTTGAGTGACCGATTGCATCATTCTTTCATACTTGTTTAAAAAGATCACTAGATTAGCATTAACACCTATTCACCCCCCTCTAGGTGTTTTTCAATGGTATCAGAGCTTTGGTCTCTAGGCTCTTGGCTTAACAACCTTAGAGAGATCCTATATTGCTAATCATACTATTCATTTTTCATCCTCATACTCTTAGTAAAAATGGCCGAAAGAATTAAGACCCCACCCAAGTTTGATGGCCTTAACTTTCCCATATGGAAGGTTAAGATGACCGTGTTCTTGCAATCCTTAGGAAGCCGGGTTGCAAAGGCGGTGACCAAACCATTTAGTGCCCCCACCGGTGATGAGGACACTTGGTCCGATATTAATACAAAAGAGTTTGACGCTAATGCTAGGGCTCATTATGCCTTACTTCAAGCTCTTAATGACGATGATATTTCTAGAGTCATTTATTGCAAATCTGCCCATGAGATTTGGACTCACTTGCTTGTCACTCATGAGGGAACCTCACAAGTAAAGAGGGCAAAAATCGACCTTCTTCGTTCCCAATATGAAAATTTTTCTATGCAAGAGAATGAAACCATAGATGATATGGTTACTAAATTTACAAAGATTACTAATGAACTTTCTTCTTTAGGTGACGTCATTGACAACGACCAAAGAGTAAGGAAGATCATCCGTACACTCCCTCTATCTTGGGAAGTCAAAGCCACTACTTTGAAGGAGCTTAATGACAAAGAAGAAATGGAGCTTATAGGTCTCATTGGGAATCTCAAGACCCATGAGATGGAAAGAAAAGTAAGAGAAGAGATGGCTCCTCCCAAGAAGAAAGCTATTGCCTTCAAGAGTTCTTCCACCTACTCCGACGACGATGATGAAGAAGAGAATGATGAGGATCTTTCTCTTCTTGTAAAGAACGTTCGGAGAATGTACAACAAGGTAAAGTTCCAAAATAGAAGGAGATGGTAAGGTAAAGAAGAGAAGAAAATCATTTGCTTTAATTGCCGGAAGCCGGGTCATATTGTTGCAGAATGCCCGGAAAACAAAAGCAAACCCTCCACTTTCAAGAAGCCATACAAAAATAAAGCATTAAAGGCTACTTGGGATTCGGAGAGTGAATCCGATGAGAAAGTCGACACCGCCAACATGTGCTTCATGGCAAATGAAAGCACAAGCAAGGTAACTCCCGATACTTCCATTGATTGTGATCTATCCATGGATGAACTAGGAGAAGCTTTTGAAGAACTATCACATAACTATGATTTTCTCAAAAGAAATACTTAAAAATGAAAATGGAAAATGAATCTCTCAATCACAAAGTTTTCACTCTTACAAAAGAAAAGGATGAGTTGCTTTCTACTCTTGTTTCTACACAAAAGGACTTTGATAACTATAAAATTTCTTGCAAAGGTAAATTTTCACAAATTGATGAAAATGAAATTTTCATACTAAAAGAGAAAATTGATTCATTAGGAGTAGTTTTGAAGAAATGTGAATTTGATAAAAAAGACTAGAGGTTATGTTTCCTAAGAAACAAGTCCCAAAGAAACATTCACATGCTATTCATGCTCATGTTCATAAATCACAACCTTTACATCATGCCAAGCACCCTAAACATACCCACACTCCACACACACATCATGCATTCATGTATGGTAAAGTCTTTTCATGCACATATTGTGGCCGTAAAGGTCATTTGGTTAAATTTTGCTATGATAGGCTTAATGCATCGCATAATCATATTTGAGTTCGGAATACTAACTTTCAAGGACCCAAGAAAGTTTGGGTACCAAGTCAACAAATTTGTTAAATGATGTAGGTACATTCTAAGGTCCAACGACGTAAAGGATTATGGTATCTTGATTGTGGTTGCTCAAGGCACATGACTTGGGATATCAACAACTTTGCAGCCCTATCAAGATACCATGAAGGTGGCACCGTCACCTTTGGAGATGACGCCAAAGGAAAAATCATTGGTATAGGTAATGTTAAACTTGGTACATCTCCTTTAATAGAAAATGTTATTTTAGTTGATGGCCTCAAGCATAATCTCTTGAGTGTTAGCCAACTTTGTGACAAAAGTTTTGATGTTGTTTTTGATAACCTAGCATGTAGAGTTATTGATATACAATCCAATACATGTATATTTTCTGGATTTCGTGAAAACAATGTATACATGATTGACATGTCTAATATGCTATGCTACTTGTTTGAAAGCCCTCGATGATGACTCTTGATTGTGGCATAGGAGATTAGGCCACATTTCTTTTAACCATCTATCTAGATTAAACAACAAGGAAATGGTGAAAGGTATTTCTTGCTTGAACTTTGAAAAGGACCGCATTTGCGATGCGTGCCAACTTGGGAAACAAATCAAGTCCTCTTTTCAAGTCAATTAAGGATATCATGACATCACGACCCTTGGAGTTGATCCATATGGATTTGTTTGGTCCTACTCAAACTAAAAGTCTAAGTGGGAATCGTTTTGCTTTTGTTTTAGTTGATGATTTCTCGCGTTTTACTTGGGTTTTCTTTTTAGAACACAAAAATCAAGCCTTTTCATATTTTCAAGCCTTTAAGAAAAGAGTTGAAAAGGAAAAAGATTCTTCTATTTTAAGAATAAGAAGTGATAGCGGTGGTGAATTCAATAACCAACCCTTTACCATTTTTTGTGAAGAACATGGAATTAAGCATGAACTATCTTGTCCTAGAACTCCACAACAAAATGGAGTCGTTGAGAGGAAAAATCGTACATTACAGGAGATGGCTAGGACAATGATAAATGAATATGGTCTCCCTCATTACCTATGGGCCGAGGCCGTTAACACATCTTGCTACATATCAAATAGAGTTTTCTTATGCAAAAATACTTCAAAAACATCTTTTGGGATCTATTTTTCTAGAAAGCCAAATGTTTCATACTTTAAAGTTTTTGGTTATAAATGTTTTGTTTGAATACTAAAGATAGTTTAGGTAAATTTGATGCAAAGTCTTATGATGCAAAGTATTTCCTATATGCAAGGAGAGCTTAATCTCTCTTACATATAGATTCATGTTGAGTATATTATAAATTGAGGAGCTTAACATCTCTTCTTTATATGATATACGTGTGTAGGGGGAGCTTCACATCTCCTTCTATGCATTACATAGTTGTGTTGTGTGAATTAGGGCTTCACATCCCTCTTTCATGCAATGCACATTGTAGGGAAGCTAACTTAACGTCTTCCTCTTCATGAATGTATATCGCATATAAATCTTTATTGGTTGATTTGTATTTACCCTTCTTGATTCTTTTGTTTTTGACAAAAAGGGGAGAAAAATTTGTTTGATTTGATTTCACTTTGAACCCTTTGTTGATGATTGACAAAAAGGGGGAGAAGTATTTGAGTATTTGAGTTATATGCATGATTTGATTTCCTTACTTAAGGGGGAGAGTATTTGTTTCCTTGCTTAAGGGGGAGTAAGATTTGTATTTATGCATATATATGTTGTCTTGCAATTAGGAGCAAAAGATTTGACTTAAGATTTGATTTTGTTATGATTGCATCTCCTACATTGCATACATGTCATGTGCTTTTATTGCCATATCTATTATTTATTTGGTATGCATGAGTTAAGGGGGAGCTTCTTTGAAGCTTTACTTTAATCCATGCATATATAACGTCATGAGTTTTGTCATCATCAAAAAGGGAGAGATTGTTGGCCCAAAGGCCTATCACCCTAGTTTTGATGATGATCAACTCATGAAGTTATGTTTACTAATGATCTTGTGTTTAATTAGTGACAGATTCATTATCAAGATCTTAGTAGGTGTGGAGCTTCAACAAAGAATTTAAAGACAAGTTGGAAGCTAGCACCGGTTGATTCACGAGCCTATGCATCAAGAACACATCTAGAGATGAGCTTGGTGGATTGCATTTGGACCAAGTCAAGAAGATGAGAAGCCTTCAAGGGAAGACTTCAAGAAGTTGAAGACTTGTGTCTAGGTTTGTTTTTATAAGATTTTATTTTTGTTTTAGTTAAAATGTAAAGGATAGATAGTTGGTGGATTGCTCAAGTCTATATCACACACACACTCTTGATAGAACTCTTGATAGAATGATTTTCATAAAAGATTTTCCTAGTTAAGAAAAGATTTTTATTTGTGATAAATACAATTTGGTTTTTGGTATTTCATAGTTTACATATCTTATATCCAAAACCATGCTTAGAGCCTATTGTCAAAAACTAGATATTTCATCTTGATTGTGTAGGGATCATATCCATACACACTATGCTTTTAGAGTATATCTTGTTTTTGTATTTGATGAAAGTTTGGAAAAACATGTTGATATTTCAAAACCAAGTTTAGTGCTTTATGTCAAAAACTAGATATGTCATCTTGATTGTGTAGTGGATCATATCCACACACACTATGCTTTAAAGTGTATCTTGTTTTTGTATTTGATGGAAATTTGGAAAAACATGTTGTTTTAGAAAAACAGTTTTTATTATGAGCCAATATTTCCAAGTTACAAAAATAGTCAAATCTTCAATAACATGCCTTGATTTTGAGCAAGCATGTTTCTATATCATAAAACTATTTTTGTAGAATTTCTAAGTATTTATGGGATTTTTATTAAGCCAAAAAGACCTATCCTTAATCCCAAATTTTCAGGTTCTGGCAGTTCTGATTTTTCAGAACTGACAGTGGCCGGTCGACCGGGTCGGTCGACCGGACGTGCACAGCGTGCACGCCTGTGTGCACTGGAGGACGGTCGACCGGACCGGTCGACCGCTTAAGAGAGCTTTGCTCTCGGGAATTATCGGTCGACCGGGCCGGTCGACCGACAGAGAGTTTTCTCTCTCTCCAGTTGCGCGGTCGACCGGGCCGGTCGACCGGAGGCTGCAACGGTCGGATTTTTGACCGTTGCCGGTCGACCGGACCGGTCGACCGGTAGCTCTGACAGAACCCCAACGGCTCTATTTTCTGTCAGCCTATAAAAGGGGGTCTTGTCAACTGTTTTTGGTAGAAGATTTTGAGGACTTCTTGAGCCAGTTTTTCCAAGTGATTTCAGAAGTTTTCTCCACAAAATAGAGTGCCAATATTTCCTATCAAAAGGGATTTTATCAAGAGAGTATTTATTGTGATTTCTTGAGTTTTCCATCAAAGCCTTCTCTCCTTGTTTTTTCTCACACTACACTTGAGCTTCCATTGTATATCTATCCTATAGGGAGAGTGTTGTAGTGAGTTTGTAATTGGTGATCAAGTGTTAGATCACCAAAGAGATTTCCTTTGTATTTGAGGAGACGGGCAAGTGTGCTCGTTGGTGGTTAGAGTTCGGTTGTGAACTCTTGGTGGTTTGAGGTGAGGCCTCGGCGAGTCGGTGGACTTGCGTGTGTAAGGGACTTTGGAGTCCGAGAGCTTGTAGGTGTTGCGGCACGAGGAGAGATCCATTGGGATCTTGCATAGTGAAAATCCTTCGTGTGTCGAAGGCGGGGATATAGAGCAAGTGTGCTCGAACCTCGAAACAAACCCTTTGTGTTTGCGATTGCTCACTCTGCTCTCTTTCTCTTTTTGTCTCTATTTTACATCTTGCATTCAATTATTGTGTTCATCTTATATATGCATGATATATTCCCTTGTGGTCATAATTGATATACATACTTGCTTGGGATTGTTGTTAACACTAGTATTCAACCAAGAGAGCCAACGCGGCACCTAACCCATTCAAGGGAATCTAGAGGAGTTTGTCCAGAGCCTCGCAAGGGGAATTCGGCAACACTCTTGTGTTATACATAAGTGTTTAATTAAAAGAAGTTTAATTTGGTCAACTTAGTTTTAATTCCGCATTATTTGTCCATAAGTGACCATTAGATTAGCCATCACCTATTCACCCCCCTCTAGGTGATCTTACAGAAGGGCTAAGACAAGCAAAACTCCCATGGCAACTACCACAAAGCTTGACAAGGATGAACAAGGTACAAGTGTAGACATTAAGCTTTATCGTAGCATGATTGGTAGCTTGTTGTATTTAACGGCTAGTAGGCCGGACATTATGTTTTGTGTATGTCTTTGTGCTCGATTTCAATCGTGTCCTAAAGAGTCCCATTTGATTGCGGTAAAACGCATTATTCGATACCTTAAGGGCACAATTGAAATGGGTTTGTGATATCCGAAGATCGGACAATTTTCCATGATGAGTTTTTTGGATGCCGACTATGCGGGTTGTAGAGTGGATAGGAAGAGTACAAGTGGAACATGTCAATTTCTCGGTAATTGTCTTGTTTCATGGTCTTCCAAGAAGCAAAATTCGGTAGCCCTCTCAATCGCCGAGGCGGAGTATGTTGCGGCGGGGGCTTGTTGTGCACAAGTCCTTTGGATGAAACATACTCTCCTTAACTATGATTTGCATTTTGACCATATTAAAATATTTTGTGATAATACTAGTACTATTCATATGACTAAAAATGTAAATCTACATAGTAAGACTAAGCACATGACATTCGGTATCACTTTCTTAGAGATCATTATGAGAAAGGTGATATTGACATTGATTATGTTTCTACCGATTTTCAACTTGCCGATATTTTACAAAACCACTAGACTATGCTAGATTTTCCTTTATTTGTGGTGAATTGAATGTTTATGTTATGGATTCATGAAAATAAATTTTTTTTAACAATGTTTACCCTTTTGATGTATGACAAAAAGGGGAGAAAAAGTTAGTTAGTTTTGAGTTATAAAAAGTTAGTTTGAGTTTT
The DNA here is from genome assembly GCA_038442645.1 of Agave tequilana. Taxonomy (NCBI): domain Eukaryota; kingdom Viridiplantae; phylum Streptophyta; class Magnoliopsida; order Asparagales; family Asparagaceae; genus Agave; species Agave tequilana. The sequence continues at coordinate 26,020 of JAVJIF010019173.1, forward strand.
GAGTTTTAAGTTATAACAAGTTAGTTTTGAGTTTTGAATTTTTGAGTTTTGGATTTTGAGTTAGTTTTGAGTTTTGAATTTTTTGGATTTGAGTTAGTTTTTGAATTATGAATTTTTGAGCAATATGTTTTGTTGGCCCAATGGCCTTCCACTCTAGTTTTGATGATGATCAACACTCATGTAGTTATGATTACTAATATTCTTGTGTTTCTAAGTTTCAGATCATTAACAGGATATTAGTTGGTGATTAGCTTCAACAAGATGATTAGAAGCTTATCATGGTGATTCCGGTGCCAAAGCTTAAAGATCATACCTTTGCACTTGGAGAATCACGGAGTTTGGACCGAGTCTACTTGAAGATAGAAGATCGACAAGAAGACTTAGGTATCCTAGTTTAGATAGAGTTTTTAAATCCATTTGTAAAGCTTAGTTTAGTTGATATGCTCAAGTGCACAATACACACACGTTTCATGATTTGGTTTTTGGTTTTCATGAATAATAGATCAAAACAAGTTTACCTTATACCTATGTATATTAGATATCTTCTAGATATACATACATGCTTTAAACTTGCTAGACAAACTTATTTTGACTATCCTATTCATGTTTTGAAAAATTCTAGTTTGATAAAATACAAGTTTTGTTTTTGATAAAATTGGCAAGACACAAAAATAAATTGATATGTTGATATATATGTCTTGAAATTTTTATCACAAGTTTGGTTATCAAAGTAAAATGATAAAATAAGTTTTAGAAAAACATATTTTTAGAAAAACAGTTTTTATTGTGATTAAAACTATTTTTTAGATTTACTGTGAATTTATGGGATTTTTATTGAGTGAAAAGACCTATTTTCAAATCCCGTATCTGTGCAGATCTGCACTGTGCCTGCCAGGCCAGTTCGGTCGACCGGACCGGTCGACCGCACCAAGTGGCCGGTCGACCGGGTCGGTCGACCGATGTGCACAGACGTGCACGCTGGCTACACATTGTAGTCGGTCGATCGGACCGGTCGACCGAGTTGAGAGCTCTGCTCTCGGGTTTTTTCGGTCGACCGGGCCGGTCGACCGCTATTGCCCAACGGTCACATTTTTGACCGTTGGCGGTCGACCGGGCCGGTCGACCGACGCCTGTCAGAGCTGCCAGCTCAGCTCTAACGGCTAGTTTTCTGTTTGGCCTATATAAACTCCATCTCTTTGGGGATTTTGGCCAAGTTTTTTAAGGAGAAAAATTTCTGGTTTCTAGAGGTTTTAAAAACAAGTTTTCAAAGTGTTTGGGGCTTTAATTCTTCAATCTTTATTGTTTTAGGTTTTTGAAAAAATCAAAGAAAAGAATATTTTGGGAGATTTGTCTTGGTTTTCATTCTATATCTTTTGGAAGGATTTTCCCAAGTGATTTTCTTTGTTGCTAGTTTTCCAAACACCTAGTTTTCCACACTTGAGCTATCTTCTATCCTAAACTATTAGGATCTTGTTTTTGTGGAAAAGAAAAGAGAAAAAGAAAGAGAAGAGTTTGAGGTTGTTTGTTGTAAACCTCTTTGTTGTAAACACCCTTTTATTTGTGAATCCCTCTTCGGTAGAGGTGATCGGGTGATTGAGTTGTATCCCTCAAGTGTGAGGTGATAGTGTTGGTTGTGAGCCTCTTCGTAGAGGTGTTGTGGATTGTGGTTGTTGTAGCCTCGGTGGCTTTGTAAGTTGAGAGAGGAGTTGGGTACTCCTTATAGTGGATTGGGAAATCCTACACGGTGGTGTAGGCGGGGATGTAGAGCAAGGTGCTCGAACCTCGAAACAAATCTTTGTGTTTGCGTATTGATCCATTGTCTCTCTAACTCTCTCTCATTTATATTGTGCAAAGCATCATACTTCATATCATCATATCATATTTGCTTGTGTTGAGCATAACTCATATTGCCATATCATATTGCTTGTGTTGCCTTGCATTATTTCATATTGCTATATCCTTTATTGCTTGGCTTGATTGTGTGTGCACATTGCTTGGATTGCTTGTGTGTGTGTGCCTAACTTGTACTCATCCAACAAGAGCTTCACATAGCGCCTCAACCTATTTCAAGGGGAATCAAGGGGAGTTAGTCCAGAGCCTCGCAAGGGGAATTCGGCTACACTTGTTGTATTGTATTAGTTTGTGCATAATTTGCATTAGCTTCCGCATTTAGCGCACTTAGTTTGCATTTAGTTTCTTAGATTAGCAATCACACCTATTCACCCCCCCTCTAGGTGTTTTTCAATTGGTATCAGAGCTAGTGCTCCTGATACTTAGGCTTAACATCCTAGGAGTGATCCATTTGCTTGCTAATCTCATTTGCATTTGTTTGTTTGCACATTCATATATAGTTTACCATGGACTTCATGACCCCTCCTAGCTTTGACCCTTCCAACATTGATGTTTGGAAGTATAGGATGTCCATGTACCTAAAGACCCTAGGTTTGCATGTCTTCCTTGCCGCCACCAAGAGATGTTATCTTAGTGATGGTAATCATATAGGGGCCAATGCACAAGCCCTAGAGGCCATTAGAAGCACTCTTCCTAAAGATTATCTTTTATGTGTTTCTAATCTTGATTCCGCTTTTGCAGTGTGGAACAAGTTGTCAACAACTACCAACACCTCCAAGCTTCAAGTCCAAATCCAAGAAGAGGAATCTAGTGGAGAATCCGAGCCACAACAATGCTATATGGTCCAAGGGAATGACTCCCTTGAGGTACATTCGGAACCCCACTTAGATAGTGATGATGATGCTAGTTCTTCTAGTAATGATATTGTTGATCCCCATGCTCTAAATGAAGAACTTTCAATAGTATGTGAAAAGTTAATTGAAAAATATAAGATTTTGAAAAAGAAAAGTCTAGATATTGAAAAAGAAAATAAAAGTTTGCATGCTAGACTTGATTGTGTTTTGCAAGAGAAGGTTGAGGTCTATAATGAAAGGGATTCATTGAGATCTCAATTAGAACTTGCACTTAAAGAAAATGAATTTTTAAGATCTAAAAATGATTGCCATGCTATATTAAAGAAAAATGAAAATTTGTCTTCAAAAGTAGATTTTGTGTTAAAAGAAAATGATTCTTTGAAAATTAAGATTACTTCAATTTCTAAAGATTTGGATGCATGTTTAAAGAAAATGAATTTTTGCAAAATAAGATTGATGCACATGTTTGCCATGCTAGTGTAGCTTCTTCATCTAGTCTACCTAATGCATGTACCTCTTCTTCTAAGATTAATGATGATATTTGTATGTTAAAGAAGAAGGTAGATTGTTTGGGCTCCACTATGAGCCAATGTGCTAAGAACCATACACGCTTAGAATCCTTGGTTCGAAAGAAACAAGTTCCATCTTCTATGCATGCACACCCTCCACGGCATACACATGCTCCTCACGAACACCATCACACCATGTATGCTCATGTGTACACATGTACACATTGTGGTCGAAAAGGCCATCTTGCTAAATTTTGCTATGATCGTTTACATGTTGAAAATTTAGCCAAGAAATTTGTTTGGGTTAGAGAAGAGACTAACCCCCATGGACCCAAAAGAGTATGGGTACCAAAGACCACCCCTCCTATTGTTTTTGATGTAGGTGTGGGCTCTCACATGACGTGAGAGTGATGACACCTTGGAGTGGATGCGTTCCGGACTTAAAGGAAATCTATTGGATGCATCACTTTCAAGGAAAGAGATGGTGGAGAGGACCACCAAGTTTTGGAGACAAGGAGAGTTGCTTCTTCGGTTTTGGTAACAATCCTTTACTCCCATTTATTATGTTTACATGCTTTCCACTTCATTGTTTATAGCATGTTTTGATAATTTATAGCATATTTTTATTGTCTATGGATTAGTATGTTCATTCCATGTTTATTAGATCCTTGACATACATGTATAGTATTTGAGACACATATGCTTATATGAACCCATATTTAGTGTTCTCACTTTTGTTTAAGCTATAATGTACATCATGAATCTAATACATGTGAATTTACATAGTAATCATGTTTTAGTTTTCTCATGATGATTTTTGTTGTTTTATGCTTTATGTGGTATAAACTAGTTTAGATGTAGATTTTATCAAAACTTGCATGTATGCATGTACACATAGTGAGAACAAATTGATTTTTATATGTTTGCACTTCATGCTTATTTGTACCCACTATATGCACATGTATAAGCTAGTTTTGATGATTCCTTCATTTATACTTGCTATGCCTATTTTCATGTTTTTACTTCATGTATATGTATTTTGAATTCAAACCTAATAAATATACATGTATACCCATGAGTCTTTTGCCTTCATGCAAATACTTTGAATAGACTCGTTTACGGTTGGGATATGTATGTATATTGTTAAATTTGGATGAATCATACATATACCTAGAAGTTTGATAAAAGAATTTTTGATGAATCTTTGCTTGTTTTATATAGCAAAATAATATTCGTGTTTGTTTTGATACTTCATGTTTTGAATATATGTTTAGATGTTAGTTTTCATTAAGATTAGGATTTATATTTGTACATATGATGGGTTACAAATAAATCTATATATGTTTGGGATTGAATGCTTGTTTGTTCCCATTAGATGTGCTAGTATAGTCTAGTTTTGATGATTCATACATTTTAAACTTGTATTCCATTTTTGGTATTTGTTTTTATGATTATGAGTTTTCATTTATGTATATGTGTATTTTGCCAAACTTGAAGATATACATGTATACCCCTTGAGTCATTGCCTTTCATGCAAATATCTATTATGGATTCAAAGTGTGTTTAAGGGATATGTATGTATACTTCTTGTGTTGACAAATCATACATATACCTTGAAAAGAATTGGTATCAAATTGTTTTAATGAAAAGCTAAATTTTCATGCTTTTCATGTTTCATGATTGTCATGTTTATTGTGTCAATATTTAACTTCATGTATATGTCCATCTTATCCAAACTATTGACTATACATGAGTATCCTTTTTGAGCCACGTGCCTTAATGCATATATTTTGTGGACTCGTTATGTTTTTGGATATGTATGTATACTATAGTTTGTATTAGACATACATATGCCTTGAAGATTAGATAGTTTTGATGGAATTATGTTTTAAGGAATAATTGAGCTTAATGAAATATTTTTCATGATTATGATCTTCACATATTATTTGTACACTCATATCTATTGCTCATGTTTTGTTTCTCATGAGTTATGCTTTATTGGTTAGAGTGATGATTATCATGTGAATTTCAATTTTGTTTTATTCCTTGCTTGAAGGATTTCGTGCTAGTTAACAAAATTTTCATTTAACTAGTTGCGATATTCTTCATTTTGGTAGTGATTTTCAAACAAAACTACATTTTCAAATCTATCTTTGAAAACCCCTACCTTCCAAGGGCGGTAGGATGGGAGATCATGTTCATGTATGCCCTAAATTGAAAATCTTTAAAACTTGAATTATGATTGGGTGGTAGATAATATGATGTATACACTTGAACTTATTGTTATGTCAATTGGTATCATTGAACTCTTTCAATTGGTATCATTTGATCTTCTTGTATACTCATATATGTTTTGTATGTATGTATGCTTTAAATTCCAAGTATATCAATTTCTATTGGTATCTATCTTTCATACATATATATGTTTGTGTTTATGCTAGTGCTTGAGTTTCAATTTTGTTTAAATTGATTACTTTTAAATTGTTATCAAGACTATGCATGACTTTAGTTTGTATTTCATAAAGGGGAAGAAAATTTGATTTTGTATTTCAATTGGTATTTGTACTCCCACACTTTATGATTAAAAGTTGTTATTTTAAACATATGATATCAACATCAAATTTTCAAAATGAAATATATATCCTTACAATTGGTATCAAAATTTGTGTTTAGACATTCAAAATTTGTTATGTGGTTTTACTATTGGTAATTTGTTATGTTTAATTACAATTGGTATTTTCAAAATTTTGTTTAAAGAAAATATTCAAAGTTTTGATTTGTATTTCCTATATGCAAGGAGAGCTTAACATCTCTCTTACATATAGATTCATGTTGAGTATGTTATAAATTGAGGAGCTTGACAACTCTTCTTTATATGATATACGTGTGTAGGGGGAGCTTCACATCTCCTCTTATGCATTACATAATATGTGTTATGTGAATTGGGGCTTGTCATCCTTTCTTCATGTAATGCATATGTGTAGGGAAGCTAACTTAGCGTCTTCCTCTTCATGAATGTATATAGCATATAACATATATTGATTCTTGTTTATTGGTATCAAGATGCTTCATTGACATATTTTCTAATTGATATCATGTTTGTAGTCACCCCTTATTTTTTTTGTTTTAGACAAAAAGGGGGAGAACATTGTTTGCATTGTTTTGATTGACAAAAAGGGGGAGAAAGATTTTTACCCCTCATTTATCTATGGTTTTGATTGTTTACCCTTTGTTGATGATTGACAAAAAGGGGGAGAAGTATTTGAGTTTTATATGCATACTTATGTTTATGCATATATTATGTTTTAATCTCAAGTTTAATAAGTTTAATTGATTTATAGAGTTTGCTTTGTAATTGGTATCTAGAGCTTATTTTGTTTTGAATATCCATTTGATATCTAGAACCATTTTCATGTTTAATATTCATTGGTATATATTTATTATTTATCCCTATGCATGAGTTAAGGGGGAGCTTCCTTGAAGCTTATCTTTAATCCATGCATATATAACTCCATGAGTTTTGTCATCATCAAAAGGGGGAGATTGTTGGCCCAATGGCCTTCCACTCTAGTTTTGATGATGATCAACACTCATGTAGTTATGATTACTAATATTCTTGTGTTTCTAAGTTTCAGATCATTAACAGGATATTAGTTGGTGATTAGCTTCAACAAGATGATTAGAAGCTTATCATGGTGATTCCGGTGCCAAAGCTTAAAGATCATACCTTTGCACTTGGAGAATCACGGAGTTTGGACCGAGTCTACTTGAAGATAGAAGATCGACAAGAAGACTTAGGTATCCTAGTTTAGATAGAGTTTTTAGATCCATTTGTAAAGCTTAGTTTAGTTGATATGCTCAAGTGCACAATACACACACGTTTCATGATTTGGTTTTTGGTTTTCATGAATAATAGATCAAAACAAGTTTACCTTATACCTATGTATATTAGATATCTTCTAGATATACATACATGCTTTAAACTTACTAGACAAACTTATTTTGACTATCCTATTCATGTTTTGGAAAATTCTAATTTGATAAAATACAAGTTTTGTTTTTGATAAAATTGGCAAGACACAAAAATAAATTGATATATATGTCTTGAAATTTTTATCACAAGTTTGGTTATCAAAGTAAAATGATAAAACAAGTTTTAGAAAAACATATTTTTAGAAAAACAGTTTTTATTGTGATTAAAACTATTTTTTAGATTTACTGTGAATTTATGGGATTTTTATTGAGTGAAAAGACCTATTTTCAAATCCCGTATCTGTGCAGATCTGCACTGTGCCTGCCAGGCCAGTTCGGTCGACCGGACCGGTCGACCGCACCAAGTGGCCGGTCGACCGTGTCGGTCGACCGATGTGCACAGACGTGCACGCTGGCTACACATTGTAGTCGGTCGACCGGACCGGTCGACCGAGTTGAGAGCTCTGCTCTCGGGTTTTTTCGGTCGACCGGGCCGGTCGACCGCTATTGCCCAACGATCACATTTTTGACCGTTGGCGGTCGACCGGGCCGGTCGACCGACGCCTGTCAGAGCTGCCAGCTCAGCTCTAACGGCTAGTTTTCTGTTTGGCCTATATAAACTCCATCTCTTTGGGGATTTTGGCCAAGTTTTTTAAGGAGAAAAATTTCTGGTTTCTAGAGGTTTTAAAAACAAGTTTTCAAAAGTGTTTGGGGCTTTAATTCTTCAATCTTTATTGTTTTAGGTTTTTGGAAAAATCAAAGAAAAGAATATTTTGGGAGATTTGTCTTGGTTTTCATTCTATATCTTTTGGAAGGATTTTCCCAAGTGATTTTCTTTGTTGCTAGTTTTCCAAACACCTAGTTTTCCACACTTGAGCTATCTTCTATCCTAAACTATTAGGATCTTGTTTTTGTGGAAAAAGAAAAGAGAAAAAGAAAGAGAAGAGTTTGAGGTTGTTTGTTGTAAACCTCTTTGTTGTAAACACCCTTTTATTTGTGAATCCCTCTTCGGTAGAGGTGATCGGGTGATTGAGTTGTATCCCTCAAGTGTGAGGTGATAGTGTTGGTTGTGAGCCTCTTCGGTAGAGGTGTTGTGGATTGTGGTTGTTGTAGCCTCGGTGGCTTTGTAAGTTGAGAGAGGAGTTAGGTACTCCTTATAGTGGATTGGGAAATCCTACACGGTGGTGTAGGCGGGGATGTAGAGCAAGGTGCTCGAACCTCGAAACAAATCTTTGTGTTTGCGTATTGATCCATTGTCTCTCTAACTCTCTCTCATTTATATTGTGCAAAGCATCATACTTCATATCATCATATCATATTTGCTTGTGTTGAGCATAACTCATATTGCCATATCATATTGCTTGTGTTGCCTTGCATTATTTCATATTGCTATATCCTTTATTGCTTGGCTTGATTGTGTGTGCACATTGCTTGGATTGCTTGTGTGTGTGTGCCTAACTTGTACTCATCCAACAAGAGCTTCACATAGCGCCTCAACCCATTTCAAGGGGAATCAAGGGGAGTTAGTCCAGAGCCTCGCAAGGGGAATTCGGCTACACTTGTTGTATTGTATTAGTTTGTGCATAATTTGCATTAGCTTCCGCATTTAGCGCACTTAGTTTGCATTTAGTTTCTTAGATTAGCAATCACACCTATTCACCCCCCCTCTAGGTGTTTTTCAGTTTTGAATTCCTATGTCTTTCTTATGCCAAAGTTCTTAGTTTCTACTTTTCATGTATATAGTCATTCATATATATAGCATGATTTGAGGGGAACTTCCAAGCTCCTTTCCCATGTTTTTGTTAAATAACTCATATGTTTTGTAATCATCAAAAAGGGGGAGATTGTTGGCCCAAGGTTACAATCACTCGGTTTTTGAGTTTTGATGATTACAAAACATATATAGTTATTTGTACTAATCATTTTCTAGTGTTTTAGTGTGTTTCAGGGTTCTAAGGATTCAAGTTGTATTCTTCCATAAAGGAAGGTACTTTTGACTCAAGATGACTCAATTCGGGTCAAGAATTCAAGCTATGCAACATTCCATAGAGAAGCCCTAATTTGAAGACCTTATAGTCACCTAGAACTTTTGTAAGAATTAGTTTGTTAAAGAATGAGGTTATGATAAGTTGGCTCAAGAAAACACACACACACACCTTCATTTTTCAAAATACGGTTTTTGTTTTGGGTAATTGATTTAGGTGCATGTCTTGATGGTTATACATGACTCAAATTATTTTACATTTTTCATATTGTTTATACCATGTATACCAATCATTATAGCATGCTACTTTATCATATAGCCTTACAAAATTATTTTGAAAATTTTTCAAAGTTCAAAAATTTTCCTAGAAATATCCTATTTCAGGCCCAACGGTCGACCGCGCGGTCGACCGGATCCATTTCAGGCTTGATCAGTCGACCGCACCGGTCGACCGGGCCTAGTGGACTTGGCGTGCATGTTTGTGCACGTCTGCCGGTCGACCGGACCGGTCGACTGACTGAAAGTCCTTTGCTCTCGGGTTTCGTCGGTCGACCGGGCCGGTCGACCGACAGAACAAAGAGATCTTTTCTGTTTTGCCTCCGGTCGACCGACCGGTCGACCGAGTCCAATGCTAGTTTGCCAATGGACTGTCGGTCGACCGGGCCGGTCGACCGACAGCCGCCAGCAGTCCCAACGGCTAGTTTTCTGACTTTTCTTTCTTGGATTTGATGGTGATGTGTGTTTCAGCTATCTCTGAAATTTTGGCGGCTATTTCCTGACCTATTTAGCTAGTTATAATGATGATTAGATCTCCTCTAATACCTATAAATAGATGGCATTGGTCACTTGCAAAAATCAAGAAAAATACCCTTTGTTTTGTGTTTCAAAAAGAGAAGAAAAGTTTTTAAAGCTCTCAATTTTCTAAGTGCATTCTTGATTACTATTTTTCAGTAGATTTCAAGTTCTTTTATTTTCTTTTCAACTGAATTTTCTCACTACACTTCTTGAGCCAAAATTCTTCCTCATTCTATAAGGAGTTGTAAGAGAAAAGTGTGTGGTCCTTGTTGATCACTGTTGTTACTTGTAGTTCCTTGTGTTGAGATCCCTCTTGTGTAGAGGTTGGATTGGTGGGAGTTTGGTACTCCGGTCTTGTGTAGACCTCTTGTAATTTCCTCGGTGGATATAGTGAAAACCCTTCACGGTGGTGAAGGCGGGGACGTAGAGCGGTGGCTGGAATCTCGGAACAAATCCCTTGTGTTTGCAATTGATTTCCTTATTGTCGTTTATTGCTTTACATTTCAATCTTGTGATATCTCTTGTGTGCACTTCATCATTGCATCCATTTCATTTCTTGCATTTTTCGGTCTTTACTCATCTCAACAAGAAAGCAATTACGCGCCTCAACTCATAATCTAGAGGAATCAAAGAGGAGAAGTTCTAGAGCCATTCACGGGAAATTCGGCTCCAATTTCTTGTTTTGAGTGACCGATTACATCATTCTTTCATACTTGTTTAAAAAGATCACTAGATTAACATTAACACCTATTCACCCCCCTCTAGGTGCTTTTCACATATATCAAAAAAATTCCTTTGATTAAGCTGGGTATTTGTACCTCATAAGGCATAAGTATCTACGCCTAAAAGTGTTTATTTAAATAAAAAATCCTTAGTTTTGTGGCCTTATTTGGTCGAATCCTAAGTCCTTGGGGTGTTTTCTCACCCGGTGCCCTAAAATCGTCTACTTTGGGAGTCACCGACTAAGACTCGTTACATGAGCGAATAAAAAGCCTAATAGAGCTAAGAGATATTACGTCCATAAATAAAAAAAAGAAAAAAAATAAGGCATAAGATTTAGAGTTGAAGAATCCTGAGTCAAATTTTCACGGTCACAAAGTGCATATGACTTAGGGTAAAATAATAGACTAGATGAGAAATACAATTTTAATCCTTACCTTAATTGAAAATAAGTTTTGAATATAGACTAAGTTTAGGAATGACTAAGTTTTGATAATCATATGACCTATAGATTATTATAAATTTTTTACATTAATACTTCAAATATTTTTCTCCTTCAAAATACGTTTTCAAAAATATACTAAAAATTTATTTCTTTTTCTTTATGGATTTTGTGGGTGCAATCCACTAAAAACCCTCATGAGACAAAATTCGTCCTCTAGGGGTAACCTAGAGGTTTAACAGTTTGTTGCACGTACTAAGTGCAACCGTGATTCCTACGAAAGTGAGTTAGATTAGGTTATCTCTACTTTTTGTTTTGCTTGAGGACGAGCAAAAGATAAGTGTGGGGGTGTGTTTGGACACATATATTGCATAAATATTATAACATTCCTACATATATTCTATAATGCATATTGCAAATAACTTATCTTAATGTCTTGATTCATGCAGGGTATGATAGGGAGAAGATAACCATGAAATTTATCCAATTAAATTCAAAAGTTCAAAAGAAAAGGGATCGATTCAAAACTAAAGGTTATAGAAGATATCTTATCTGAAAACTGAATATATCAGATAAGATAATATCATCTCATTTCAAAAAAAATAAATTATTGAAGACCCTATCTATTTCACTGAAGATAAATGAATATCTTATTAATTCTAGAAGATAAATTAAAAATCTAAGAGGATAAATGGATTGAGAGAAGATCAACGGATAAGATGAAGTAATTTAGATTCAGACTCAGACTGGATACAGTTTAGCATTTTAATCATAACTTTTGCTACCGAAACTCAAATCTGATGATTCAAGATGCTACAGAAGGAAGACTTAAAGGGCTATAATTCTTCTGTTTATCACGATTTTCAATTCTATCATTTAGTAAGTGATATTCAGCAATAAACATGCCAACAAGCTGCAGATCAGAATTGAATTTCTAGATAAATCAAATCAAGTTTGGAGATAAGAGAAGAATTCAAATTCAGAAATATCTAGCTCTTTCTATCTTCATATGCTTTTTAGCTCTCTGATTTTCTCCTATAAATACTCTCATACCTCGAAGACAGAGAACACACTATCTCAGAGAGAGAGCTTTAGTTTAGATATTTCTTTTCTTCTTCAATGTAATTTTTATTTTTTATTTTCTTTTATTTTTAGGCTAGATAGAGTTACATGAGAAAGAGAGGAAGAATTATTGTAGAGTGACACTATTGTAATTCTTTTTCAAGAGACTTATATTGAAGGTGACATCAATGGAGTTTTCTCATCGTACTCAATCTGGCCCAGCACCATGTTCAAGTTACTCTTTCATTTGCTTTTCTTTACTTCATGCTGAGGCAAGTCTTTTTTATGATTTAACGGTAGAGGTAAGTACTCTTTTATTTTCTTTTTCAGTTCATTAGTTTAGAGAATAGTTCTCTCTTTTTTATAGTCTTTTCTTTTTTTATAAATAAAACAACAACACCACAATCTCCTCTTACCATCTCCTTCTTAACTTAACATAATAATTTTATTTTCTTTTTATAAAATTGAGAAGATAAATATTAACTAGTTTTTGATAAATTAAAAGAGAGAAACTTACATAACGCTTTCATCGCTATCCCTCCCTGTGGATCACGACCCATTAGCCCTAGGCTACACGGTAGAATTGAGGACCCAGTGATCAGCAAAAATCAAGTACAAGAATAAGTAAAAGAGTGTGAGTCGATGTTACTGCTTTTGCGATTTTTTCATAGTAGCAAAGTGGCTCTAGGGTCGTATCTACAAGGAGAGAGAGCGATGGAAGCTTGATACGGCTTTTATGTTCAAGAAAAGAGAATGATCTTTGTTTCAAATAAAGAATTGGAAAATGAAAAAAAGTTGTTTCAAGAATTGTTTGAGAATGATTTGGTGGTTTGTAAAGTCGGATTTTCTTAATGGTAAAAGCGCATGGCTAACTTTCTACTAATTGCTCCCACTAATTTCTAACTTCTTGAAAATATAGCCTCACGATGGATCATAAGCAAGCATATCCCTTATGCATAGGAACTATTCACGTGGAAATCGAATGAAAGTTCTTCCTATAACTTAGCTTTACACGACAAAAACTCGAACATTCCCTTATCAAGATACAATAGAAGGCGAGAATAAGGGGAGACACGAGTGCACTAATGGTATCGGCAAAGTTAAAAGAAAAATCTCTAACTTACAACAAGTAAAGTACCCAACTCATAAATCATCAAAAACCATTAAGCAAGAACTATAAGAAAATAATACTTGTAGGTAAGTTAGAGTTAGAACCCTTGTCTTAAGATGCCATAACTCTCGTTTGCGCAAGGCTTGTTTGACACTATTGACTCATTTGGTTATGAATCAAGTTGTTAGAGTTTAGTGGGTTAGTAGTTAGTTAGCCATGCAATGGAAGAGTTAGTTAGACACGATCGTAAAAGAAACAAAAAAAAGAAAAGGAGTAAAGAGAAATAGAGTTGCTCCGCAACAAAGAAGTAAAAGAAAGAAGTAAAAGGAAAAACAAGTTACACTACAACAAGGAAGTAAAAAAATTGAAAAACACAAGTAGATGAAAAGAAAAAAGAGAAGTAGTTACTTGTATTAGCTTGTCACCTTCAAATACAACTCTTACACACTCTCTCTCTTTCACTCTAATGGTTAAACTAGAACTAGAAGAAGAAAGAAACTAAAACAACTACAATCCTAAAAACAAGATTACAACAACTTGTTCTAACTCTGGATATCCCTTTCTTCAGACCCGAGGGGGGTATTTATAGGCACCAAAGGAAATGGGGCCAGTGGGGTGACCTGTGGCCCGAAGCCCGGGCGCGCGCGCCCGCAACCCTGCTAGGACGGCGCGCGCCTGGCTTCGGGTAGCGCGTCGCCCAATCTGTCCCCTGTTAGCTAGGTCTGCTGGTTTGCTGATATGATGTCCTGGACTGACAAAATTGCCTCCCTAAAGTCAATGGCTACTTGGTAGGCCTTTAATCACCCATTAAATGGTGATTAGGGTCTTCTTTTTCATTTGCACACCATGGACCTAGGATCAAGCAAGTAAAGCTTTATTAGCAGAATTTTATACCAAATAAATATGAGAATGTGATAAAAATTATGCAAAATTAGAGACTAATCACACCCCCACACTTATCTTTTTGCTCGTCCCGAGCAAAAACAAAAATAAGAAAATTATTACGCCACTTTCGCAGGTATCGCGATTGCACTGAGCATGTGCAACAAGCCTTTACACCTCTAGATTTTTCCTAGAGGAGGAGTGTTGTCACCTCAGGGTTTTCAGCGAATTGCACCCACAAAATCCAGTAAGTAAAGAAAATTAGTTAGTGGTTAGCAAAAATTCTGTCATGAAAAAGAACTTTCAATCATCTACGTAAAAATGACCGTATGATGTAAAAATTAGGTTTAACCCTTATAAGTCCTCCTATACTTTAGCCTTCATAAAAGAAGAATACTATGGTTTTTCTTTAAATTTAGAAAGGATCTTGTACTTCTAACTCATTCTGTTATTTTGCTTTAGATAGATATGCATAATGTGTAAGTGTGATGTGCTTGGGATTTTTCAACTCAACTTTGAATATCTTTTAAGTTTATTAATATTTATTTATTATTCTTGATTTCATTAGGCTTTCTACTTTACTTATGTAACACATATCAAACCGATGACTCCCAAATCAGATGGTTTCAGGGCACCAGGTGGAAAAACACCCTTCAGATCAAATATGCAAGTAGAGTAGGCCACGAAATCAAGATTTACTTATTTATATATATATATATTCTTTTCTTTTGGCGTGAGTAATCATGCCTTTTGAGGCACAATTATCCAGCTTTTTTTTTTGTTGAAGAGTTGTGTCTCTAAATCCCAAGCATGTGTGTGTAGTTCATGCATATTCTTCTAAGGCTAAATAAAAGATATGAGTTATTTTCCTTATCTTTCCCAATTCTTAGTCAAACCAATCTTATTGTTTATTAGGCAAAAATAAAGATTCATTAATAAGGTTCCCTAATTCCTACAATCTTTTGGTATTTTTATAAAGAGTATGAAATTTCATTTTAATCTGGAGATTTTTTTTTTGAAAGAAGAAAAAGAATAAAAGGAAAAAGAAAAAGTGTTAGGACCCCCTACACCTATCTAATGCATTGTCCTCAATGAATGTATAGGTAAATGCGAATGCAATAAATAGGGTGAAGAAATGATGTCACCGTCTTCGTGGACTCGGGCCGGCCAAGTGCGAATAGGCTAAAGAAATGTCAAAAAAAAAATTTAGAAGGGGTAAGCATATAAACAAATATTTTTATTTTATTTTTTTATATTTTTATATTTTTTATTTTATTTTAGTTGTTGTGGTTATGTGTATGACGGGGTAAAAAGAGTCAGCACACTATCATTTGGAGTCATAGGCTTAGTGGTTAAGAAGGGCTTCAGTCTTTTCCCATTCACTTTGAATTCCGTATTATTCTTAGGATCAATAATAATCACAGCACCGTGTGGAAAAACAGTGCGCATGATGAACGGTCCAGACCAATGAGTCTTCAGCTTCCCCGTGAAAATATGAAGCCTAGAGTTATACAGCAAAATATGAAGCCTAGAGTTATAAGCAGAACCTTGTTTCCCGGGGCAAAGTTTTTTCGGGTTACGATCTAGTCATGAAAAAATTAGTCCTGCTTTTGGTGATCCGAGCATTATCATAGGCTTCATTCTGTATCTCCTCTAATTCTAAAATCTGCAGTCTCCTTAACTCACCGGCCTTAGTCAGATCAAAATTGAGTTGCTTAATGGCCCATAGGGCACGGTGTTCTAATTCGACTGGCAGATGACAGGTTTTTTCAAATACGATTCGATAAGGAGACATCCCCAGAACTGTCTTAAAAGCAGTGCGGTAAGCCCACAATGTATCGTTAAGTTTGACCGACCAATCCTTTCGGTTCTGTCCAACAGTTTTTTCTAAAAATGAGCTTGATCTGTCGATTGGTGACTTCGACCTGCCATTTGTCTGGGGATGATACAGAGTAGATAACTTATGATTGATGGAATATTTCTGCATCAGAGCTTCAAAATCTCGATTGCAGAAATGCGATCCATTATCACTAATTATCGCTCTGGGGTGCCAAATCGGGAGAAGATGTTTTCTTTAAGAAATTTGACAACCATTTTGTTGTCATTCGTCTTTGTTGGCACAGCTTCTACCCATTTAGAGACATAGTCTATAGCAACTAAAATGAACTGGTTGCCGAAGGAATTAGGGAATGACCCCGCGAAGTCGATACCCCAAACATCAAAAATTTTAACTTCCAGGATCGGGTCAGGGCATCATGTCTCTTCTTGAAATTTTCCCATTTTCTGACAATTTGCGCATGACTTGCAAAAATGGTACGAGTCTTTGAACAAAGTGGGCCAGTAAAACCCATTTTGAAGAACCTTCTTTGCAGTCATGCAGGGACCGAAGTGTCCTCCGCATGCAAGGTCATTGCAAAAGCGGAGCACACTCCTCTGGTATGTATCATCTAATAATTTGGTTGGGACAATACTTAAAAAGATACGGTTCTTCCCAGAAGAAGTACCGTACTTGGGCAAAGAAGCGGTATTGGTCTTGCTTTTTTCAGTCACCGGGTAATTGTCCAGTGGTCAGGTAATTAACAATGTCCGCATACCAGGGTTCTTTGAGAATGGTCAGGATGTGCTCGTCTGGAAATCCTCATTGATCGGAGCTTGTATGATCGGTGTGTTCAGAATTCGTGAGAGATGATCAGCGATCACATTTTCTATACCTCGTTTATCTCAGATTTCCAAGTCAAATTCTTGAAGCAAAATGATCCACCGAATCAGTCGGGCTTTTGCTTCCTTCTTGGTCATGAGGTATTTCAGAGCCGAGTGATCCGTAAAAATCACCGTCTCAGAACCTAACAAGTAGGGCTGAAACTTCTCTAACGCAGAGACAACGGCCAAGAATTTCTTCTCAGTCATTGTATAGTTCTGTTGGGCGTCATTCAAGGTCCTACTCGAGTAATAAATCACGTGCTGCCTATTGTCGATGCGTTGTCCTAGAACAGCGCCAATAGCAAAATCAGAGGCATCGCACATGATTTCGAACGGTTGGGCTCAGTTAGGAGCAGAAATAATAGACGCAAAATATGTTCTGCTTAACCTTCCCCTATGACTTGAAACATTCATCGTTAAAATCAAAGGCACGTCTTTAGCGAGCAGGTTGGTTAAGGGCCTAGCGATTTTGCTAAAATCCTTAATAAACCGTCGGTAGAACCCAACATGCCCAAGAAAGGATCTAATATCCTTAACGCTTTTGAGTGGTGGAAGCTTAGCAATCACTTCTACTTTAGCCTTGTCCACTTCAATGCCTCTCCAATCTCATGGCCTAAGACAATCCCCTGCCTCATCATGAAGTGACATTTCTCCCAGTTTAGAGTTAGGTTCTTCTCCTTGCATCTTTGCAGCACTAACTCTAGGTGATGAAGACATTAGTCAAATGAATCTCCGTAGATGGAGAGTCATCCATGAAAAATCTCAAGAAAACGTTCTACCATGTCAGAGAAAAGACTAAGCATGCACCGTTGGAATGTTGCGGGAGCATTGCACAATCCAAAGGGCATGCGTCGGTAAGCGAAGGTTCCAAATGGGCAGGTGAACGTGGTCTTTTCCTAATCATCTACAGCAATGGGGATTTGATTATATCCCGAGTACCCATCTAGGAAGCAATAGTACTCATGTCGAGCCAATCGTTCCAGCATTTGGTCGATGAAGGGTAGCGGGAAGTGGTCTTTACGGGTGGCTGCATTCAACTTTCTATAGTCGATACAGACAAGAATCTTGGTAGGCAGTTTTGTCTGCACCAACTCTTTTTGCTCATTTTCAACCACCGTAAAGCCAGCTTTCTTTCAGACCGCATGAACGGGGCTAACCCATTGGCTATCAGAAATGGGATAAATGACCCCATTATCTAATAGTTTCAAAATTTTCATTTTAACTGCCTCTTGCATGAGTGGGTTTAGCCTGCGTTGTGGGTCCCTCCTGGGGGTTGCTTCATCGGTCAAATGGATTTTATGTTGCACTATGGCTGGACTTATCCCTTTGATGTCCTTCATCGTCCATCCAATGGCTTCCCTATGTCTTTTCAAAATAGAAATTAAGCTATCCTCTTGTTGCTCAGTCAGGTGGGATGCTATGATGACTGACAAGGTGTCCTTTCTGCCCAGGTAGGCATACTTGAGGTGTTCAGGTAAGGCTTTTAGCTTTAGGGAAGGTGTTGCTTCATTGGAGGCAATCTCCAGACTTTCAATCCTATGATGAGGTATACTTGGGCTTGACGCCCAATCCACTGCTGAATCTACGATCTGGTCTAGATTAAAATCCTCAGCCTCCAGATCAAATTCTGCCTCCGTTTCTATCTCCATACTTATGCTCACTGGTCAGATTTTCAATGGAATTGACCTCAAAAGTCTGATCATTGACATCCCTAGGTTGTCTTCCAAGATTGAAGACATTGACTTTCTTCGTCATGTCTCCAAAGGTCAATCGCATGGACCGTTCCTTCAGTTGATTATGGCATTAGCTGTAGCAAGGAATGGGCGCCCTAAGATGACTGGAGTTTGAGACCTTAGACTGGACACAGGTTGGGTCTCAAGCACAATGAAGTCAACGGGGTAGATGAAATCCCGACCCAGATAAGGACGTCTGTGATTTTTCCCTTCGGGATCTTCACAGATCGGTCAGCTAGCTGAATGGTGACTCGAGTTGGGCTTAGCTCGCCCAACCCAAGTTGCTGGTATACTGAGAGAGGTAGCAAGTTGATACTTGCTCCCAGGTCAAGAAGTGCTCTACTGATTTCGATCTGTCCTATGGTACAGGAAATGGTGGGACATCTGGGATCCTTGTATTTCACTGAAATGGGACCAGACAGAATTTCACTTATATTGGTTGCCAAGAACACTTTCTTGGGCACATTTGTCTTTCTCTTCTTAGTACACATATCCTTAAGAAATTTGGCATAAGCTGGGACTTGTTGGATAGCATCAAGAAGAGGCACATTCAATTTTACCTGGTTGAACATCTCTAGCATTTTCTCCATGTGCATATTCTTATTGTTGTTCCTAAGCCTATTGGAAAAGGGTGCTACAGGCTTATGGACTTGTTCAGCAGCTTTGTCTTCGTCAGATATTTGAGGAGCAGTTTGGGTGGAATTAGCAGAGGTGGAGGCTGGAGTAGGATCAGGATGGACTGGACTTTTCTGTTGGTAGACCTGATTGTCTACCTTCTTTCCAGATCGAAGTGTGTGAACAACATTGCACTGGTTGATCGATGGATCCTGAATTTCATATGCTTGATTGGCAGTTTTGGGGTTAACTAACGGCTGACTAGGTAAAGTACCTTTTGGTCTTTCACTTAGGGAGCTAGCTAATTGGCTCATCTGCATTTTCAATCTCGATATAGCCTGTGAATGGTTGTTCAATGTTTGTCCCTGATTTTGCATGAAAGCGGTTTGAGACTTCATGAAAGCCTCGATGCTCTCCTCCAATTTACTGAGTTTCTTTTCCATTGGTGAGCTTTGAGAGGAGGAGGATGGAGCTTGACTGGGGAAATTTGGTGGAGGACTGGGATGGTGGAAATTGTTGGAGAAATTAGGCCTAGGAGGATTGTTCTGGGCCAAGGAGAAATTTGGGTGATTCCTCCAACCTGGATTGTATGTTTGTGAGTAGGGATTATGGGGCGGCCGTGTGTAGGCCGCGTTCAGGTGTTCTGGTGGCACTTGCTGGGCATGAAAAATAGGGCACTCTTCAAAGACATGGTTTGGTGCCTGACAGTATGAACAACCTGGATTGTGAATTGGTGGTGGGTTGATTTGGTTGACATTAGCTGTCTTTTTTATCTCTAGAGCCTCTATCTCCTCATTAGGGTTGCAATCTTAGCCTCGGCAGCTACGGATGATTTTAGAGATAAGAGCCCTCCTCTTGAAGCTATGATTGTGAATTCTTAGGTTTTTTCAAGGCTGGCTCCCATTGCAGGGTCAGATACATCCTTAAATAAATCCCAACTCTGATTCTCATCCTTCTGCAAGAACCCTCTCTGACACATGGTTTCTAAAAGGATTTTTGTTTGATAATCTAAGCCATCGTAGAGAATTTGGCACTGATGCCATTTCTCTACACCATGATGAGGGCACTGAGCTAGGAGATCTTTGAATCGCTCAAAGTATCTCCAAAATGGCTCGCTCGGTTTTTTCCTGAACTGCATGATGTTCTTTCTAATGAGGGCAGTTTTGTGAATCGGGTAGAATTTCTTCAAGAAGGCCTTGACGAAATCATCCCACGTCATGACAGAATCTACCGCCAAACCGTACAACCATTTCTTCGCTAGGTCCTTTAGGGAAAAGGGAATGAAACGTAACCTAACGGTATTGTCTCCTAACTGGGGTATACGCATCATGAGGCACAATTCTTCAAATTCTCTAACAAAGAAGTATGCATTAAAAAGTCACCTAGAGGGGGGGGTGAATAGGTGACAATGCTAATCTATGAACTAAATGCGGAATTTAAAAACTTAATGCAAATTACACTCAAGTGCTATCAACAAGTGATGCACACAACCAAGCCAAGCAAATATGAATGAGCAATGTAAATAAATGCAAGGCACAAAGTAAAGAGAGAGTAGAGAGAGAGCCAATGGATCAAGCGCAAACACAAAGATATGTTATCGAGGTTCGAGCACCCAGCTCTACATCCCCGCCTTCGACACACGAAGGATTTCCACTAGCTCGTCCACCTAGGACCCTTTACAAGGAGTACCCAACACTCCTCTCTTTACAACCTCCTCCCTGAGGCAAACTCCAACAATCACAAACTCCTCCTTGAGGCAAATATACAAACCAATACAACAAACTCCCAATCACCAACCAATACAAGGATCACCTCTCAACTAGAGGGATACAACCAAAGCACAAAGCTAAGAAAAGATTGGGTTACAACTTGGTGGTCACAACAACAACCACAAATAACTTCTTCTTCCACACAAATAACCTATAGATATAGATAGTAGATTTTTAGCTCAAGTGTGCAGAAAACCAAGGGATATGAAACCAGCAACTCAAAGAAAAACCTTTGGGAAACAAATGAAATCAAGATATAGAAGTTCAAACAAAAGCTTTTCCCAAAATCCCTTTTCTTTGGTTTTTCAACCCTAATCAAAAACACAAAAGATTGTTCACTTTGAATCCAAAAACCTATTTTTTTCTTGCAGCAAAAACACCAGAGAGATAGAAAATTTTAGCCCAAAAATTCTTAGAGAAAAACTCTCACAAATGGGGTATTTATAGGTAATTTTAGAAAACTAGCCGTTTACAGAATATTTGCCAGAAATAGCCTTCCGGTCGACCGGGACGGTCGACCGCCCAACGGTCAAATTTGAACCGTTGTGGCTACCGGTCGACCGCCTCGGTCGACCGAGAATTCCTGAGAGCCAACAGCTCTCCGTCGGTCGACCGCTTCGGTCGACCGGCTACAGAGTCAGCCAGCGTGCATGTATCCGTGCACGTCGGTCGACCGGATCGGTCGACTGGCTTCTTTGGTGCGGTCGACCGTACCAGTCGACCGGCCAAGCCTGGCAGACAAAAACAGGTCTGAAATCTGGGGAAAAAAAATATTATAATAAATCCCACAAAATCTCTAAAATTCCACAAAAATAGTTTTATCATTTTATATTGAAATACAAACTTGTGTTAAAAATCCTAACACAAATTTCAAACATATTTGACTATTTTTGTGTCATAGAAATTTGCCAAAAACCAAAAACCGTATTTTCTAAAATCTTGTATTTTGAATAGAAAATACACATTGTCTAAAACTTATCTGAAATACAAAAATATGATATTTAAACATTTTGAAGCATGTTGTATATGAATAGAAATTCAATATACAAGAAACATATATATATCATGATTTTTGTCATTAAGTCCAAAAATATGTTTTGTTGTAAATACCAAAACATAAAACACATGGAATAGATTATCAAACAAAGTTTGTCTAAACAATTGAAGCATGCATGTATATAGAACAATTCTAATATACATAAACCATGTAAACTTGTTTTGATAAAAAATCTATTCATGAAAACCAAGATCGGTTAAACCTAAAACCGAAAATCAAAACATGAAAGGTGTGTGTTGTGAACTTGAGCTTATCATACTGTTCTAATCTTTACAATTAGGATCTATACTCAAAACTAAAGCTATGGATACCTAAGTCTTCTTGTAGAGCGCAATCTCCAAGTCGGCTTGATCCAAAGCTCCTTGATTCACCGAGCAAGTGCTATATATATGATCTTTGACGCTCGGGCTCTTGAATCAACATGTGAAAGATGTGTGGAAGCTTTTACCAACTAATATCTTGTCAAATATCCGAAACTTAAACATTGCAAGATTATTAGTACACATAACTACATGAGTTAATCATCATCAAAACTAGAGTGGAAGGCCTTTGGGCCAACAATCTCCCCCTTTTTGATGATGACAAAACTCATGGAGTTATATATGCATGGATTAAAGTAAAGCTTCAAAGAAAGCCCCCTTAACTCATGCATAACAATAAAACATATAAGATATGCAATGAATGTTCTTAAAACACATATAAACATGCCCTTGATACCAATTAAAATGAAACATAAAACATGCACATAAAACATGCATAGATATGCATATAAACAAGGCTACTTTTCATGTGAAATGTAAACTATATGCAAACACAAATATGCATATAAAACTCAAATTTTTCTCCCCTTTTTGTCAATCATCAAAAAGGGTTAAAAAAAAAACAAAAACAATAAATTTTTCTCCTCCTTTTTGTTCAAAGCAAAGAACTAATAAAGGGTTAAATCAAAT
The DNA here is from genome assembly GCA_038442645.1 of Agave tequilana. Classification (NCBI taxonomy): domain Eukaryota; kingdom Viridiplantae; phylum Streptophyta; class Magnoliopsida; order Asparagales; family Asparagaceae; genus Agave; species Agave tequilana. The sequence continues at coordinate 49,026 of JAVJIF010019173.1, forward strand.
ATGATACCAAAAAAAATGTGGCAATGAAGTGTATATTGATACCAATTGAAAAACAACAAATCAATTGAAATCAGAACGAGAACATATACCAATTGAAAAACACAAAAAAATGAAAATCTTGATACCAATTAGTAAGTAAACAAATAACCTACCAATTGTAAACAAACAAACTAGATACCAATTTTGGAATTAAACAATACTAATTTTGAATTTCCTTAAAAATAAATCTTGATATCGAATGAAACTATATTCTTTAAAACACAAGATACCAAGTGAAATTATTTCTTTGCCAATTGAAATCCTTATTTTCTATCATAAAGCAAGGGAGTGGGAAACAAGAACAATGATAAACCAAATACCAATTGAAATATAAAATATGAGTTTTCTCCCTCTTTATGAAATACCAAAAGAAAATATGCATAGGCTTGAAATAAGATACCAATTAAAAATTAAATCAATTGAAACATGATATTCATTAAAAATTCAAGCTTAGCAATCTTAAAATTGTGATAAAGCTTGTATATGAATACAAAATGAAAAACTCAAGCTTAACATAGCCAAAATTTGTGCTTTAAGATATAGGGATATAATAAGCACAAAATAAATCATCTATATATGTAAGAAAAAAATAGCTACCAATTGAAATTGATACTATATGAAGTGAAGCATACATATATAAAATACAAACATATATGAGTATACAAAAAGATGTCATATTGATACCAATTGAAAGAGTTCAATGATACCAATTGAAACAACAATAAATACAAGTGTATATCTCATATAACTACCACCCAATCATGGTTCAAGATAAAAAGGATTTTTATTATAAAACATACATGAACATGATCTCCCATCCAACCGCCCATAGATGGTAGGGGTTTTTCAAAAATAGATTTGAAAATAGAGTATGTTTGAAAATCACTACCAAAGTGAAGAATACGAACTAGTTTTGGAAAAATCTAGAAAAATTAGAATGAGATCCTTCAAATAGGGAAATGAAAACAAAATAGTTTTTCATGAAATACATGTAAATCACATGGCACTAAACACTCAAAGTACATAAAGCCCATATCATAGTCTCATGAAAATAAATCATGATTAAACAATAAAGTGAGTGAACAAGTGTTGTGACACATATCAATAATGAAAATATTCAATTAAGCTCATGTGAAATTCCTTAAAAACATGAAACCATGAAAAATCAAAATTTTCATAAAAAACACACTTTATACTTCAAGGCATATGTATGTCATATACAAACCAACGCATACATACATATCCTAAACATGATGAGTCCACAAAGTATATGCATGAATGCACGTGGCTCAAGGATGTATATGTATAGTCAATAGTTTGGACTAGATAGACATATACATGAAGTTAAAACACATGATCATAAAATCATATCCAAAAATGGGAATACAAGTTAGGATGCATGAATCATCAAAACTAGACTATACTAGCACATCTAATGGGTACAAATAGGCATCCAAGCACAAACATATATAAAGGTTTATTTGTGGCCCATTCTATGTACAAGTATAACTCCTAGTTTTCATGAAAACTAACATCTAAGCATATATTTAAATCATAAAGCATAAACCAAGTCATAAATCAACACTTATTCTAAAAATGATCATTATGTAAATTCATATGCTATAAGAATCAAGATATACATAATATCAAAACAATTGTGAAAACACAAAAATATGGAATCATGAACATCATATGATCATTGTGTGTATGCATGTACATTAGATCTAAAGCATACATGTTAGTATAAACAAGGTGAGACACTAAATGTAGATTCCAAATGAAGCATGGGTGCTCAAGTAGCTAAACATGTACAACCTTAATCTAATGAACATAGCACAAGCATAATGAATCAAAACACAACATGCTATAAAAGGATGGACATAAAACGCATGCAAATAAAAATGGGAGTTAGAGAATGATACCAAAACCGATGAAGGTGCATCTCTAGTTCTCCAAAACACGGTGGTCATCTCCACCTAATCTCCTTGAGAGTGAAGCATCCAAATAGTTCTCATTCAAGCTCGGAACGCATCCACCTCAAGGTACCTCCACTCTCACGTGATGCGAGAGCTCCCACCTACATCAAAAGCCAAAGAGGTGGTTTTTGGTACCCATTTTCTAGTGGGTCCACGGGGGTTAGTTTCTTTTCTCACCCAAACAAAATTAGTTGCTAAATTTTCATGATAAATCCGATCATAACAAAATCCAGCAAGGTGGCCTTTTCGACCACAATGTGTACATGTGTACACGTGAGCATACATATGATGATGGTGATCATGAGAAGCATGTGTATGCCTAGATGGGTGTGCATGCAAGGTTGGAACTTGTTTCTTGCGAATCAAGGTTTCCAAATGTGTGTGATTCATGGCACAATGGCTCAAAGTGGAGCCCAAACAATTAACACTTTTCTTCAAATTATTTATATCATTTTCTATGCTAGAAGACAAAGTGGAACATGCTATAGGAGTGCAAGAAGTAGAGGCTACATTAGCATGACAAACATGCAAATCAATATCATTTTGCAAAGATTCATTTTTAGACAAAACCAAATTCAATTCTTTAGTAATAGAATCAATTTTATTTTTCAAAGTAAGGTTTTCTTTGAAAACACAATCCAATCTTGAGGATAAAATCTCATTGTGCTCCAAAATATCATCACAATCATTTTTGCCTTTTAAAACTTCAATTTCTTTTAAAGCAATGTCTAGTTGAGATCTTAGTGAGTCACATTCACTAGTGATCTCTTCCTTCTCTTGCAAAACGGTTTCAAAAGTAGAGCATAAATCCTTCATTTCTTTTTGTAAATCAAAATATTTTTCTTTCAAAGAGTTATGTTTTTCCAAGAATTTTTCAAGCTTAGAAGCAAGTTCAACATTTAAATTTTGAACCTCAAAACATCCATGGCAATAAGAGCTAGAGCTATCATGTATTTGAGAGTCCGATTGTACCTCATGGGAGTCATTCCCTTGGACCATGAAGCATTTATCTTTGGACATGTCTCTCTTGGATCTCCTCAAATTGTTGATGATCCTTGGAAGCTCGGGAGACGTTAAGATGCTCCAAACTGCAAAAGCCGAATCATAGCGATCAAAAATAGGTAAAAGATGTTCATTTAGAGATGCTAGAAGTGTCCTAAGGGCTAATGCATTGGCCTTCTTATGCTTGCTACTATTAGGGAGGGATTCTATAGTGATGGCTTGATAAACTAAATGTCCTAGTCCTTTTAGATGTCTAATCATGTCAACCTTCCAAGAGTCAAATCTAAAATGGTCAAACATAGGAGGGCTAGCCATGAGTGCAAACTAGTATGAGTGCAAATGAAGATTAGCAAACCAAGATCACTCCTAGGTGGTTAAACCTAAATATCAGGAGCACTAGCTCTGATACCAATTAAAAAAGTCACTTAGAGGGGGGGTGAATAGGTGACAATGCTAATCTATGAACTAAATGTGGAATTTAAAAACTTAATGCAAATTACACTCAAGTGCTATCAACAAGTGATGCACACAACCAAGCCAAGCAAATATGAATGAGCAATGTAAATAAATGCAAGGCACAAAGTAAAGAGAGAGTAGAGAGAGAGCCAATGGATCAAGCGCAAACACAAAGATATGTTATCGAGGTTCGAGCACCCAGCTCTACATCCCCGCCTTCGACACACGAAGGATTTCCACTAGCTCGTCCACCTAGGACCCTTTACAAGGAGTACCCAACACTCCTCTCTTTACAACCTCCTCCCTGAGGCAAACTCCAACAATCACAACCTCCTCCTTGAGGCAAATATACAAACCAATACAACAAACTCCCAATCACCAACCAATACAAGGATCACCTCTCAACTAGAGGGATACAACCCAAAGCACAAAGCTAAGAAAAGATTGGGTTACAACTTGGTGGTCACAACAACAACCACAAATAACTTCTTCTTCCACACAAATAACCTATAGATATAGATAGTAGATTTTTAGCTCAAGTGTGGAGAAAACCAAGGGATATGAAACCAGCAACTCAAAGAAAAACCTTTGGAAACAAATGAAATCAAGATATAGAAGTTCAAACAAAAGCTTTTCCAAAATCCCTTTTCTTTGGTTTTTCAAACCCTAATCAAAAACACAAAAGATTGTTCACTTTGAATCCAAAAATCTATTTTTTTCTTGCAGCAAAAACACCAGAGAGATAGAAAATTTTAGCCCAAAAATTCTTAGAGAAAAACTCTCACAAATGGGGTATTTATAGGCAATTTTAGAAAACTAGCCGTTTACAGAATATTTGCCAGAAATAGCCTTCCGGTCGACCGGGACGGTCGACCGCCCAACGGTCAAATTTGAACCGTTGTGGCTACCGGTCGATCGCCTCGGTCGACCGAGAATTCCTGAGAGCCAACAGCTCTCCGTCGGTCGACCGCTTCGGTCGACCGGTTACAGAGTCAGCCAGCGTGCACGTATCCGTGCACGTCGGTCGACCGGATCGGTCGACTGGCTTCTTTGGTGCGGTCGACCGTACCAGTCGACCGGCCAAGCCTGGCAGACAAAAACAGGTCTGAAATCTGGGGAAAAAAATATTATAATAAATCCCACAAAATCTCTAAAATTCCACAAAAATAGTTTTATCATTTTATATGAAATACAAACTTGTGTTAAAATCCTAACACAAATTTCAAACATATTTGACTATTTTTGTGTCATAGAAATTTTGCCAAAACCAAAAACCGTATTTTCTAAAATCTTGTATTTTGAATAGAAAATACACATTGTCAAAAACTTATCTGAAATACAAAAATATGATATTTAAAAATTTTGAAGCATGTTGTATATGAATAGAAATTCAATATACAAGAAACATATATATATCATGATTTTTGTCATTAAGTCCAAAAATATGTTTTGTTGTAAATACCAAAACATAAAACACATGGAATAGATTATCAAACAAAGTTTGTCTAAACAATTGAAGCATGCATGTATATAGAACAAATCTAATATACATAAATCATGTAAACTTGTTTTGATAAAAAATCTATTCATGAAAACCAAGATCGGTTAAACCTAAAACCGAAAATCAAAACATGAAAGGTGTGTGTTGTGAACTTGAGCTTATCATACTGTTCTAATCTTTACAATTAGGATCTATACTCAAAACTAAAGCTATGGATACCTAAGTCTTCTTGTAGAGCGCAATCTCCAAGTCGGCTTGATCCAAAGCTCCTTGATTTACCGAGCAAGTGCTATATATATGATCTTTGACGCTCGGGCTCTTGAATCAACATGTGAAAGATGTGTGGAAGCTTTTACCAACTAATATCTTGTCAAATATCCGAAACTTAAACATTGCAAGATTATTAGTACACATAACTACATGAGTTAATCATCATCAAAACTAGAGTGGAAGGCCTTTGGGCCAACAGTATGCGTCCTCTGATTCTAAACCATGAAACTTTGGGAGAGTATTGATGAATTGAGGCTTTAACTCGAAGTTATTTTCGTTTGCTTTAGGATGTTTTATGCAAGATGGAAGTGAGGTTCTGATCGGGTAAAATCTATCCTGAAGTGACGCCATCACCGGTTCTTGTTGCAAGGGTAAAGAAGTGTTTCTGGTTAATCTGGAAGATACAGGATCTCTTACCCACTCTTGCATGCAGCACACCACAACAACGTAAAAACAACAAACAATAGAAAAAGAATAAAAAACAAACAAAAGAAAGAAAAACAACCACCAAGCCTTAGTCTAAGGTACCTGAACCTAGACGACTCCTAACTGGTCGATTCTCCAGGGAAGATTATTGCAGGAACTCGACTACAAGCAATCGGCCAGGAAAGGGTAAAGCTCGGGGGGAGGTATCCGGGCGTGAGCCACGGGCCTAATTAAGCCAAACCACGGAGCTTTCGAGGCTTTGCCTCTCAATCCACTTTCCTTAGACACCGATTTTGCAGGAGTATAGTTCTTTCAATTTTCAACCTCGGTTAATCTCTTAGTGAGTCCGAGATGTCCCTAGGACCAATGTCTATTAATTTTTAGTTAAGGCTTGAGAAAGTGTGAGTGCACTTGGAGATGGTTTTTGGGTAAGGAAGGGTGATGAAATCCCCACCTTATCTTGTTTATTTGGGTTTTGCCCTTAAAGTCAATTGTGCAAGTGTACAGTTTATTCACAATAAGGTAACACTCAAGGTGATAAATCACTCCAAAATATTGGTCCTATTCTATTGAATGCTCACGTACCTTTTCTCGAGCACTCTTCAATGGAAATTGAAATGAATTGAAATAGACAAGTGCCCTAAATGCAAAAGTCTAATCCAAATTTCAATTAAGCAACAAGTGAATTTCTGTTGAGTTTATTACACATGTATAGGGTGAAGCATTCAATGGAACTAAATAATTTAGAAAGCAATTTTTAGCGGGCAACCCTACAACGAGTTTGTTAGTACTTCAATCGGAAAAACTCGCTTTTACACGAATTTTTTCGAGGGCAAATGAATCCTCGTGCAACGTCTTGGCCACCACTTTTGCTTCCCGTGAAAGTGAGCTCCTTAGTACTTCTCCTACACACAAGAACAAAGAAAAATCTTTAGTATTGAACAATAAAGCTGTTCCCTCCCCAGCAACGGCGCCAAAATTTGATCAGCGAAAAGCAAGTACAAGAATAAGTAAAAGAGTGTGGGTCGATGTTACTGTTTTTGCGATTCTTCCATAGTAGCAAAGTGGCTATATGGGTCGTATCCACAAGGAGGGAGAGCAATGGAAGCTTAATGCGGCTTTTATGTTTAAGAAAAGAGAATGATCTTTGTTTCAAATAAAGAATTGGAAAATGAAAACAAGTTGTTTCATGAATTGTTTGAGAATGATTTGGTGGTTTGTAAAGTCAGATTTTCTCAATGGTAAAAGCGCATGGCTAACTTTCTACTAATTGCTCCCACTAATCTCTAACTTCTTGAAAATATAGCCTCACGGTGGATCATAAGCAAGCATATTCCTTATGCATAGGAACTATTCACGTGAAAATCGAGTGAAAGTTCTTCCTATAACTTAGCTTTACACGACAAAAACTCGGACATTCCCTTATCAAGATCCAATAGAAGGCGAGAATAAGGGAAGACACGAGTGCACTAATGGTATCGGCAAAGTTAAAAGGAAAATCTCTAACTTACAACAAGTAAAGTACCCAACTCATAGATCATCAAAAACCATTATGCAAGAACTATAAGAAAGTAATACTTGTAGGTAAGTTAGAGTTGAACCCTCGTCTTAAGATGCCATAGCTCTCGTTTGTACAAGGCTTGTTTGACACTATTGACTCATTTGGTTATCAATCAAGTTGTTAGAGTTTAGTGGGTTAGTAGTTAGTTAGGCATGCAATGGAAGAGTAGTTAGACATGATAGTAAAAAAACAAAAAAAAGAAAAGGAGTAAAGAGAAAGGGAGTTGCACCACAACAAAGAAGTAAAAGGAAAAACAAGTTACACTATAACAAGGAAGTAAAAGAAATTGAAAAAACACAAGTAGATGGAAAGAAGAAAGAGAAGTAGTTACTTGTATTAGCTTGTCACTTTCAAATACAACTCTTACACACTCTCTCTCTTTCACTCTAATGGCTAAACTAGAAATAGAAGAAAGAAAGAAACTAAAACAACTTTAATTCTAAAAAATAAGATTACAACAACTTACTCTAACTTTGGATATCCCTTTCTTCAGAGCCCAGGGGGGTATTTATAGGCACCAAGGGAAAGGGGCCAGTGGGGTGACCTGTGGCCCGAAGCCCGGGCGCCCGCGGCCCTGCTAGGGCGGCGCGCGCCTAGCTTCGGGTAGCGCGTCGCCCAGTCTGTCCCCTGTCAGCTAGGTCTGCTTGTTTCCTGATATGATGCCCTAGACTGACAAAATCGCCTCCCTAAAGTCAATAGCTACTTGGTAGGCTTTTAATCACCCATTAAATAGTGATTAGGGTTTTCTTCTTCATTTGCACACCATGGACCTAGGATCAAGCAAGCAAAGCTTATTAGCAGAATTTTATACCAAATAAATAAGAGAATGTGATGAAAATTGTGCAAATTAGAGACTAATCACCTAGCACTGTTCTAAATTTCTGTATTTTTTGTGCAGGTTTGGCTCGATCAAGGGAGTAAACATTCATCATGGAGGCTTTTTGGGGGACAGTTTTACCCCTGACACCCCTATAAATAGCTCAGTTTGCTATTGAAAATAAGAAAAAATTCTTCAGCTGAGGAAGATTTAAAAGAGTTCAACTCTTTTACCAACTTGCTGAGTTTAAGTTATTGCCTAAGTCTCTTTGAAATTTCATTGGATAGGAGTTGTGCTACTCTATCTGTGATTCAAGGAGAAGAGTTCCAGAAGAGCTTGACTTCACCCGGTCAATGAAAAATAAGAATCACTTTCCATCGTTACGCAAAGAATCCAACCTTAAATAAAGAGAAGATCTGAGCTTGAGCGTCTTCTCTCTCTTGTAATTGAAATTTTGAGTTGTTATAATTTTTCATTGGTTTAAGGAAAAATTTGCAATATAAACTTTCAAAATCTCCCCCCGTACAAGAGATGGCAACTCCAAGGGGACTACTTTCTCTACTGTTGAGCAAGTTGTGGAGTAAGGTGACGTTAATCTCTGGGAAAAATAGTTGAGTCACTTGTTGTAGAATTCGACCAGGCAAAGCACGATCTGGCTCCAAGAGCCCCAGGGTGGCATGGCAGTACCGCAAGGTCTCCTCAGAGATCTCCTCTCAAGTCTCTTTGGAGACTTCTCCAAAGATGGCCTACGCAAACAGGGCTATTCCTGGCCACGTCAACATCTCCCACGAGACCCGCGAGACCAACGTCGTTGAAGGCCAATCATGTCACGCCCCTTCTCTTCCTTAACTCCAGGTTACCGGGGGTCTCCAACAACCCGTGAAGCGTAATCAGATTACTGAACGTTAAAAAAGGCATCACGCATGTCGACAACAGATGGAAGAAGCTAGAAAAACTATCTATCCAGCAGATACAGGACACGAGGCTCAAGCCCCCGTCTCTTCTGAATAGCATCAGATGCGTGAAGTCCGCGTCTGGATACCAAAGCACAGAGCTCATGAGGCTCGCGATTCTGAGGCCCTACCTCACAGGCATGATGTTCAGCAAGGCGAAGTCCGCATCTCTTCTCAGAGATACGATACTCGCGTTCCATGCCAGAACGTGGGACTCGTGAAGTCCACATGTCTCAAATGTTGCCAGGCAAACGCGACAATCAGCAACGCGAGGTCTGCGTCTCTTATCAGCAGAAGCACGAGACCCACGTTTCAAATCTAAAATGCGAGAGTCGCGTCTAGTTTTACATACCATGAACTCTACGTCTCTGTATCCTGCTCCCCTTAGACTTGCATCTTGGAGTTGCAACGTAAGGTTAACATTTACTCTCCGACGGCGAGGGTCAGAAGAGGGCTGAAAAGTCCTTGTCCTCAGAGACTCGAGGCTGGCCTCTTTGATCCCTCTCTGACGGATCTAAGGGATTACTTGATAAAGAAGAGGAGCGTTCATCAAATCACTCCACTATGCTATTGTGAACGGCTCATCACAATGGTGCTATTTGAATGTCACTGCAAACAGTTGGTGTTCAAAAGGTTATGATCTACGTCAGTCTCTCGCTCGGCCAAAAGGCGTCGTTACCGCACAAGGAGAACTTTCTCTGATGCGGAGTACCTTGAGGTTACTGCAAACATGGTGGGTTCAATCACTACGCCAAGCAAAATTAAGGGAAAGCAGCCAATAGTCAGCTTTGACGAGCCTGACACCGAACTGGAAGGAGTGTGCTGGCATACCTACACTCGAACTAATGTAATAGCCCCAGTGGACTATAGTGCCCTAGCGGGGCATTGAAGTAAGCGAATCACACTCTGCCATCATAGAATCACAGGTGTCAAAACTCTTCTGTAGAGAAAGAAGCCTTCACATATATGGCAAGCAATCCTGAAAAAATGACCAGGCGCTTTGAACAACAAGCCCAGACCCAGAGGGAGTAACTCTATATGATTCGTGCTCAACAAGAATCAATCGACAACCTCAAGCAGATGCTTTCGCAATTGCTTGAGGACAAAAAGAAGAAGCCTAAGGCCAAGACTCCTTCCAAGAAGTCCAAAGGCAAACAGAAGGAAGGGAAAAGCTTGTCTTCTGCACATGCTGAGGAGGAGGAGCATTCTAACTCTGAGTCATCCAAGCATTCATCCGAAGAAGGAGGCAATTCAGAGAATGGGAGCACTCATTCTAAAAGGATGAGTAAGCTGGAATAACATCTTGAGGCCCTCGCTAGTCGAAAAGGCCTACAAGAAGGAGTGGTCCGGCTATATCTAGCTGAGTGGGATCTTGTCCCGTACCCTCCTAAGTTCAATGCTCTGACCCTACAGGTCTTCGATGATAAGAGGTCACCTAACCAGCACATATACTACTTCAAGTCTTAGATAAGGAATGTAGTATCAAATGATGCCATCCTGGCACGTTTGTTCATCGGCACCTGAAGGGGATCACTTTTGAATGGTTCATGAAGCTACCAGAAGGCTCCATCAAGAACTGAGTAGATCTGGAGAAGTTTTTCCTTACACACTTCTTTGAAGATGATTCAGAGATACCATGCCAACTCTCCTGGCGATGAGGCAATGAAAAGGAGAGTCAGTTAAAATATTTATAGAGAGATTTCAGAATATGGCACTTCGATGTCCTAGCGGTATAACCCAGAACATCCTAGTGGAAACATGCCGTTACAATTTACAAACCTCACTCCTATCTCAGATAGGAGCTGAAAACCGTACCTGGAAGCAGTAGGTCCAACAAGATAAACAGGTAGAAGAGATTGTTGTCAGGGTTAAGGCAGAAAAAAAACAAGCCCAGACCTGAAAAGTCAATAAGACGCATGCCAGAAGCATCTTTTTAAGTTAAAAAAGGACATACTGGCGACAGAGACAAAGTCTCCCTCTAAGCCCTAACCGGCTAGAGTGGGTAGCTCTTCAACCCAGCCACGCGCCAACAAGCAGTACTCCTTCAAGAACGAGCATGTATATTCGTTGTTCAAGTTACTCAACAAGAGCAACAGACTGAAGCTTCCTGAAGTTAGACATCATGAGAAGGTTGGCAAGACCGACAACCCCAATTATTGCTTGTACCATAGGATGCTGGGGCACCCTACCAAGGGCTATTACATCTTCAAAGATATCCTCCAAGCTTTGATTAATGCGGAGGTGCTCAAGCTTCGCCCAGAGCAGAGAAAAGTGACAGCTAATATGGCGTCATTTCTTCAGTTCGGGTTACAACCTCCAACGCCAATCAGAGTAGTTCCCATCCCGAAAGAGGAAGTAAGGGTCCTCAATACAGATCCACACCACCAACAGAAGAAAGGTCTCGTACTTGTTTCTACTCCTCAGGGAGAGATCATGTGGGTTCATCCCGACCTCATAGATGGTAAGCAGTGGATTACTGTTATCAACAGGAAGTCCAGGGGCAAAGCAAAAGCTTCGCCTTGCAATGTGCAGTGTGCTTCCTCTTGGGAAGCAGAAACTGATATTCCCTCGCTAACTGATTCGAAGGAGGAGACCTGCAGAACTGAATGCACGCTCCTAGCAGGAACCCGCTCGGGTCAGTCATACTTGAAGAAATACGATGAAATTATGGAAAATTTGCCTAAACCCACCCCAGAGCCAACAAAGCAATCTACGAAGCAACCCGTGGAGAAGCAAAAGAAGTTTCGGTATGCCAAGGCCCTCCTGAAGGACAAAGCGGAAGGATCTTCAGCCCCTTACCGCTTTGATGTTTTAGCTCAACTGGCTAACTTCAAGGCCAGGATCACTCTTTATGAGCTCCTAAGACTATCAAAGTCAACAAGGGAAGCTCTGCGAGAAGCTTTAGCTGATGCTGAGGTCTTCATGGCCCGAATTATGGCTGCCCCACAGAAGGAAGATGAAGAAAACTGCCTCCACGCCTCTTAACATGCCCCCCTGTATAACCTTCACTCCAGACAACATGCAGGTTAAAGGAAAACATGATAGGCCCTTGTACTTCACAGGGCATATGGATCATCTGAAGTGAGCCATATTCAAGTGGATCCAGAATCTGCGTTGAGCATCATGCCCCGCCGGGTCATGCAGCACTTGGCAATCCCCACTCACCGATTGAGTGCCACTCAAACTATCATTTATGGCTTCAATGCCAATGGTACACGCCCAATGAGAAAGATTAAGCTTAAATGTCAGATCGGGGACCTAAGATCTGAGGTGACGTGCTATATTATTAACGCTGACACTTCGTATAATTTTCTGTTGAGATGATCATGGATTCATTATAACTCCATCGTCCCCTCTGCTCTCTATCAAGTCATGAGTATGTTGACGAGATGGAAAAGTCAAAACGTTGATCACCGAAAGGTATCCGTTCAAGGGGGGAGAGAACTACTTCACAGACACTCTCCTGTACTAGGATTCTCTAGAGGCAGACAAGAATTCCTAGTCAGAGAAACTAGACTCTGGTAATAAAGCTGATGTCGAGCCAGAGACAGAAGAAGAATGTCTTGGGAGCTAAATCCACTTGTATTGAGCGTTAAAAAGCTCGATGTCAATAACATTGATATAGGAGAGTGAAATATCATGAAGAGTTAGATTTGGCTTATTTTTCTGTGTTTACTTCCTATTCTGTACCATCAAATACTAGTAGCGATATAGATGATGACCCCTGGTCGGAAAAAGATGCCCTGACATCATTGCATGCACCAGTGAGATCATCCCTTACGATATATCAAAATGTCAGTGATGCGCAAGGATCCTTCTTCGAGGTCCCAGTAAGGCACAAAGGCCAAAAACTGATCCTTTTCGGAAAAGTCGAGTCCAAACAATGACTTACGAAGACTCAGAAAGTGAGACTGAACTTCCTCAGTTCTCTCATAATGAGTCAAACGTACTTAGGATGATGGAGAACATGGGGTATGACCTAAACAAGTGGTCCTGGCTTGAACTTCAGCAAATGAAGGATAACACTGCTTCGATCCTTCATTTCAAAAGGAAAAGCCCCTGATTATTATCATCGAACTCGCAGAGGGTGGGACTATGTGTCAACTCTGATCCCATCAGCCTCTGAGTTTGAAGGGTTATTAAGCCATAATCACTCATGGGCGTGTCATTGTGGGAGTCAGATGTCACTGTCAATAACATCTTCAAAGAACTTTCGGTGAACATGATTTCAACAAGCCACACGAAAGATGAAATGAAGAAATAATCCAGTCAGATACAGATCCTTGGATCAAATACCTAAATACTCTCTGGGATATTCACTTTGAACAACGCGAACCACCTACAGAGGATAAGGTAATCCAGATTAATCTGAAAGATGAGACTAATCCTAAGCTCATCTTTATAAGCGAAAGCTTATCATCTCCTAAGAAGAAAGATCTAATATCTCTTGTGTGAGAGTCTATAGATATTTTCGCTTGAAACTACGAGGATATGTCTGGGCTCGACCCTCAAGTGGCTATGCATCGCCTCAACATCAATCCAGACGTGAAGCCCATCAAGAAACAACAACGACAGTTCCATCCAGAGATAATGGAAGCGATCAAGTCAAAAGTCAAGAAGCTGGTAGATTCTGCTTTCCTTAGGGAAGAACAACACCTGATTTGGTGGCTAATATCACCCCCGTCACCAAGAAGAATGAAAAGATTCGAGTTTGCATCGATTTTTGTGATCTAAATGAAGTGTGTCCTAAAGATGAGTTTCCCCTTCCAATCACGGATGTCATGATCGATAGCACGTGTAGGTTTGAACGGATGTCTTTCATGGATGGATTCTCTGGATATAATCAAATTAAGATGTACCCTGATGATTAGAAGCATACTCCCTTTAGGACACCACTAGGGGTGTACTGCTATACTATGATGCCCTTCAGATTGAAGAATGCAGGGGCAACATACAAAAGAGCTATGAATGTAATTTTTCACGAGCATATACGCAAAATAGTGAAATGTTATGTAGACGATATTGCATTGAAAAACCACGCCAAAGGCGATCATATAGCAGATTTGAAGGCAGTATTCGATATCATGCGGGCGCATCAATTTAAGATGAATCCCACCAAATCCTTCCTGGGGGTAGCCAGCGGAAAATTGCATAGGTTTGTCGTAACATCCAAAGGAATCCACCTCGACCCAGAGAAAGTTCGCGCCATCCAGGAGATGCAATCTCCAAGAAATCGTCGAGAGCTTAGAGAATTGCAAGGGCGACTAGCCTATAGATCTGGAGATTTATCTCAAATCTCTCAGGACAATGCCAACCCTTCACCAATTGATGAAGAAGGGTGTTTCATTCATCTGGGACGATGCTTGCCAAAAAGCGTTTGAGGAAATCAAGCGGTACCTCACGCATTCACTGTCCTTACAGCTCCGATGTCAGAAAAACCTTTCCTGATATACATTCGTGCTATGGATCATTCTCTTGGAGCTTTGTTAGCCCAGAATAATGATCAGGGACATGAGCAGGTAATCTATTCCTGAGTAGAACAATGATCAGAGCTGAACATCAATACAACCCGATCAAAAAAGAATGCCTGGCATTGGTATTCGCCATCCAGAAGATGCGACAATACTGGTGGGCCAAACCATACACGTCATATCAAAAGTCAATCCTTTAAGATTGTTTATGATGAAGCCATCATCACTGAATAGTCGATTAGCAAAATGGGCCATGTTGCTCGCCTAATATGAGATATAATTCCTGCCACAAAAAGCTGTGAAGGGACAAGCAGTGGCTGATTTCTTGGCTGAGCACCCAAATCCAAGGATGATCAAACTTTATGAAGATCTCCCAGATGAGGTCGCTGAAGTTTGCTTGACCCAGACATCTTTCGAAGGACATGTGTGGCAACTCTTCTTCGACAGCATATCAAGAATGGGTTCCTGAGGAAATATCATAGCAGCATTGGGGGTAGTACTTGTCTCCTCACAGAGCTACGTAATCCCTTGTACATTCTCCTTAACTGAGTCGTGTTCCAACAATGTAGGGAAATACAATGCTCTCTTGATCGGGATGCAAATCGCCGATGAAATTGGCGTTAAAAATCTCGAAAGATATGGTGATTCAAAACTCATCGTTAACCAGGTTAGCGGAGAGTACGAAGTTAGATATGAAGACTTAGTACCCTATCACAACACAACTATCCACATGGCAGAGAGGTTCAGAAACTTCTACATCAACCATGTACCTTGCTAGCAAAATATGCATACAAATGCACTGGCATTCCTTGCTGCCTCTTTGGCTCTTCCAGCCGGAGCGGCAGAAAAAGTACTCGTCTACAGCCATGACTTGTACTATCCAAAACTCGCCCTCGAAAATGATCAGATTCCAGCAGGGAACTTTCAAGTCAAAGAAACTCTAGAGACTTCGATAGGTCTAGAGCTCAGGGATTGGTGATTCCTGTATCCATTACACATTGTACGACATTTTGCCTGATGACCCTAAAGAGGCAGCTGCCATAAAAAGAAAGCCCCTAAATTCTACTACAATGCGATCACAAGAACACTGTATCGCAGATCGCATGATGGAATTCTCCTCCACTGCTTGTCACATAAAGAGGCTCAGGAAGCACTCAAAGAGGTTCATGACGGTATGTGTGAAGCTCACCAACCTGGTGTAAAACTTGGAGATCGGCTCCGAAGACCTGGATATTTATTGGCCAAAGATGATCCCTGACGCCATCACTTACACTAAGCGATGCCACGCCTGTCAGATCCATGGTGACTTCATTCACCAGGCACCAGGACATCTTCACCCCATAAGTTATTCCTGGCCATTTGAGATGTGGGGAATGGACGTGGTTGGTCCTATCAGCCCTCCTTAATCTAAAGAACACAAGTTTATCTTAGCCATAACTGGTTACTTCTCCAAGTAGGCAGGGGCTATCGCCTTGAGGGAGGTAAAGACATCTGACGTGATCAAGTTCATTAAACACTACGTGGTCTACCGCTTTGCGTGCCACAATGGATTGTCTATGGTAATGGACCTCAGTTCATCAGCCAAGCATTCCAAAAATTTGCAACAAGTTTAGGATCCAGAGTGTGTCTTCAACGGCATACTATCCATCTGCTAACGGCCTTATAGAAGCCTTCAACAAGACCATTAGAAAACTTCTCAAAAAAATTCATCTCAAAGATCCAACCGTCTGGGACGATAAGTTGGGTGAATGTTTATGTGCTTATCGCATAACAGTGGTAACCCCGACGAAAGCTACATCGTTCTCTTTGGTATATAGGTGTGAAGCGGTACTCCCACTAGAAATCCAGATCCCATCTCTACATGTTACCTTGACAATGGAGATGACAAATGAGGTGAAGCATCGACTGCGACTTCAGGAGCTGGAAGCTTTGGACGATAATGCCTACAAGCTTAATAACAAATCAGTTTATCAAGCCCAAATTTTTAGAGCCTTCAACAAGAAAGTCAAATAGTGGACTTTTAAGAAAGATGACCTTGTCTTAGCTGTCAGAAGACCCATGGTGATGACACATAAGACAAAAGAAAAATTTCAGCCCAAATGGGAAGGACCATTTGTGGTAGACTCAGTCTACTTGATGAAGCATATTGCCTCATAACCCCAGACAATGATACACTCATGATGCCGATCAACAATGGAATCTTGAAGAAGTACTATCCTTAACAGGATTCTTCTCATGATCAGGTTAACATTACACCTCTGATCAAAACTTTCAGATCCAAGATGTTTGGAAGAGCGTCAAAGAAAAGCTTCTTCCTTCAACGGATCTATTATGATCGATCATTGCTGAGACCGACCGAACACTGGTTACATCATAATGCATGATGTAAACATCAAAGAAAATACAAAGTGTGAAACTTCAGTTTTTAGCCTTGTAACTCTTTCTTGTTTATCTATCAAAATTCAATGCCTTTGAAGGCTAAGGATAGGGAAAATACTGCTTTTAAGTCCAACATAAGTTCTCGATAACTCATCATGCTGAGGGGAATAGCATGGCTAGCCTAACTCAAATGGTAGTTGGTAAAGGCATACTAAATCTGTTTATAGCTGATGTTTGCTAAAAATCCGAAGGGACTTGGTCTCGTCTTTCCCTCTAAAATACCTTACCAATCCTTCCTACGGAATGGTATGACCACAAAATACCTGTGTTCATTTTCTGGCGAAATGAGCATAGACTTGTCACGTTAATAGTAAACCTCTGACAAGTTATTTTCCTTAATCCCCAATGGGGTTCGTGGGATTCATCAAGTTAATATTATACTTCTGACAATTATTCTATTTCTCTCCCAAATTCCTATCAATCCCTCCCATGGAGTGGTAGGTTCACAAGCTCAATCACTGTTATATTAACATTATACATCTAACAGTGAAAACGTTTTAATACTCCCCAGCGAGTACGAACTTTCACTTGACTCTCCCTTACATGAAGTCACAAGTCTTCAAAATTGTCAAGTTAATACTATACCTCTGACATTCCAAACTTCACTTATCAATTCTTCTCAATAGAATGACAAGTCCTCAAAATTGTTCATATCGCAAACAACTCTTGTCATGTTAATATCACACCTCTGACAATTACAGTTAAGTTTGATATCATATAACATCTCTAACAGTGATCAATGCTACCATATTCAACATTAAATCTCTGACAGTCACTTTTCTTAGGATTCCATATCGAAGCTGAGATGAGCGATGCTAAGTTTAACATCACCCCTCTAGTATCCTGTTCATTGTTAAGTTCAACAATACACTTATGACAATGATTTTCCATCGAACTTCAGTATCAGAGTAAAGATGACCAATGCTAAGTTCAAAATTATACCTCTAGTATTACTCCCACTGTTATGTTCAACACTACACCTATACCAGTGATATTTTAGTTTCCCCAATGAAACTAAAATTCTTGTGGAGCTAAATTAACAATACACCTTTAGATCACATCCATGTGAAGTTTAATAACACACCTCTGACAAGACTCAATCAATCTATTAAGTTAATATTACACCTCTGATGGTAAAGAAATACTTAGATCCCTGACAGGTCTAATCTTACTTGTTATTCTCGTCAATGAATGGCAGGTCCACTAAAATCACCGTTAGATTGATATCACATAAACAGTGTTCTCGCTAATCCCCAGCTGAGTCTTACTTACGTTAATAAACTCTGATGAAGACTCAATCACAATCTTTCGCAGAGTGAAAACTTCACTTGTCATTCTCATCTATAGAATGGCAAGTCCATAAAACCTATTCCACTCTGTCAAGTTAATATCACACCTCTGACAGTAACCTTTTTGATTTCCTTAAATGAAATTTTCAAGTTTGACTTGCTAAGTTAAAATATTACACTTCTAGTAAATCAAAGATAATTACTTCCACTTGTCTGATTTTCAATGCAAAAAGGAAGTCAAGACAAATAAGAAGGCAGAAAAGTGTCACTTTTATTAATATTCAAAAATATAAAAAGTGATACAAAACGCTCTCTTATCCAATAAGATTGAGTGATACAATAAAAAAGTACAAAGAAGTCCCTCTTACTCAGCGAAAGGTTGCACTCACTCCTTGAAACATTAAAGATGCACAAAGTTCGTCTTCTTGACTGTGGCCGGGAGCAACATATCAACTTCCTTCCTCTTAAGAACAATAGTATTTCTCGAGGTCAAAATGTAAGGGTACATTCTGATTCCACCCGACCAACTGGTGCGAAGGTCTTCACAGGGCCGCAATCTTTCGCTTAATGGAAGCTTCGCTACCAGAAAATCATCCAATGAGCATAGGTTTTTTGTTGCTGTCACTTCTTTGAACTAGATTAGTGAAGGGAGATCCAAGACCTTACTGGTGACGTCCTCTTTTTCGTGACCTTCAAATGTGTCATGCTCATTGTGATCAGGAAGGATTCGAGACCTTACTAATGCATCATGTCCAATAATGTCTTGATGTGTATCGAGAACTGCGTGGATCTTCCTCGCCTTTGGACAGAAGTTTCGACTCCTCAAGTGGTCGCCTATCGAACGAACTGGTCATTTCATGTCTACTTCAATGAACGCGGCAAAGATACTGGAACCAACACCAATGATATAGCAACAACCTGCAAGAAGGAAAAAAAACCGAGGGATAAATTTCTGCAAAGACAGAAAACATGAATCCAGAAACACAGACGCAGATCTAAAAGTCATGAACTCCAGATGCGAAGATAGAAAACATGGATCCGAATGCAAGCCTGATATTAGACTTGCGTCTGATGATTTAAATGGGGGGCATATATTAAAGGGTAGATGGGGCCTTAAAACTTTCTAAAGTTATGAACTCCAGGCGCAAACATTACAGATCCGTGTCTAAGACTTCGAGACGCAGAGTTCGCTACACTCGCGTCTAAGATTTTAAAAGAGCGTATAAGGCTTTTAAGACACGGAGTTTGCCACATTTGCATCTAGAGACTTCAAAAGAGCAGACACAACTCTTAAAATTTCTAAGTCATGAACTCCAAACGCGAGTGATTAGTCACATATATGCATATACATTGTCACCTTACCATACTTTTAGCTAATAAATCCTATTAATAAGTCTTCTTTTTCTTTGTTAATGTAGGCCCAATTGCTAAGAGAAAGGAAGAGAAACAAGCCCACTAAATTCTGACAAAATTCAGAATAAATTCAAAATCAAGGAATCAGGGTAAAATATTGGCATATCAGAGAGGTTGAAAACTGGTTGAGAAGAATTCTCCCTGAATCAAGCGGTTGAAGCAACAATCAAAGGTTGTTTTGTCAAAATCTTTGAAGCTAAAATGAGAAAACCAGCAGAAGATATGGGCAAATCATCAAACCAGAGATCTCTACCAATTGGGTGTGGCAACATGGCCACACCAGGGCCGCGAAAAACGCGGCCCTAGCTGCGTTTCGCGGCTTGTTGAAGTCTATTGGGGGAGCGTTTGCTCCCCCAATCTTCCTGGGATCTGCCCCTCTGGTTTTCCTTATAAATACCAGTTTCAACAGAGGAAAAAGGGGCGAAAGACTAGGATTAGAATTTTAATTTATTTTCTAAGGATTAGGCTCTTTGTTAGATAGTGCAAAAGTTGTATTCTTATTTTTCATTTTGTAGTTCAGTACACTACTTGTGAGAGAGAGGAATGAGTGCTTGTACTTGAAGATTGAAGTGACATCAATACAAGAATCGAGCTGCTTTTTCTTCCACTCGTATACGGTATGTCTTGCGTTATTTATTGCTTATCTTTGTTTTCCATGTGTAGCTAAATTGATTTTCTGGGCTCACTATTGTACCTCTCTCTAGTTCTTCTTCTCTTCTGGTTTAATGAAAAAGACCTAATGAATCATTTGCATGCCTTACTTAAAGCCTTTCTTCTTGAAAGTGTTCTTGAAGGCACATGAGGATGGGTTTGGATTTTAAACTCTTACTTCTTTCATGAACGTTTCTGAACTGTTTTTACTTCATACTTGCTTCTTCGCGCTTGATGATTTAACATTCGATTTGAAAACAATTTTTCAAAGAAAAGAGTGAACTCTTCCAACCATCGTATGTGTTTTACCTCAAACTTCTAAAATCAACTTTAAGTTTTGCCTATGATCCAATTTGAGGCACTTAGGATTTCAATAGAAGAATAAACTTTTGAGTAGTGAGATAGTGAGCCCAGATTTTCTTTCTTATTATAATCAACAAAATAATTTTGAGCTTTTTAAAATCACCTTCTCCAAAGCCTTCTCTAAAGTTGCAATTTCTCTTTAATCATCTCCTTCTTTCCATCTCTTTTCAATTAAAAAACGACCACAATTCTTTATTTTTAAATGAATCACCGAAAAGCTTTCATCGCATTCCTCCTCGTGGACACGACCCGTTAGCCACAAGCTACACGGTAAATTCTTAATCTTTAATTGTTCTTTCATTTTAGCAATCAATTTTTGGCGCCGTTGCCGGGGAGGGAACGGTGTATTTGTTTTTAACAAGTTTGGTGTGTTGTTTCAGGGACTTGAAGATTCAAATCTAGCATTCAAGCTTTGCAGAGAAGACTTGCAAATTCTGTGCCCTACTCTCGAAAGTAGGAAACAGAATTTCAAGAAATTGCGTTGCAAAAGTTTAAAATTTCATTGACTACTAAAACTCTTTTTTGCAGGACATATTGCTCGCAAAAAAAATTAAGTTTTTGTACGTTATATTTTTGCTATTTCTGCTATCCACCATCCCTGTTTTAATCCAACAGTAATTTGAGTGATTGTTAATTGCTTAAAAAACGTTTAGACTGCATTCTAGGCATTTGTCTAATTACGTTTACTTATAATTACTGTTGAAGAGAGCTGGAGACAAGGTACATATGCATAGTATATAGTTTAGGAAACATTCTTGGGTGATATTTGCTTTTGAATGCTACTTTTCTATATCTTGCACACTTTGCACAATTAACTCTAAGGGCAAAAACCAATTCAAGATAAGGTGGGGAAGTCATTACCCTCCTTAGCCCACAAACCATCTCAAGCACGAACAACCTAAGCCTAAGTAAAATCTGATAGACGTGGGCCTTAGGGACATCTCGAAACTCATTAGGAGATTATCCTAAGGGGGAAAAGTGTTAGAATTTGATTCCTGCCAAATCAGTGTCTAGGAAAGGGATTAAGGCCGAAAGCCCGAAGGTT
>JAVJIF010019174.1:0-65874 GCA_038442645.1 Agave tequilana
GGAACTCATCAAGAAATTTGGACTTGAAGGGATAAAGGCTAGCAAAACTCCCATGGCTACCACAATCAAACTTGACAAAGATGAACAAGGTAAAAGTGTAGATATAAAACTTTATAGAAGCATGATTGGTAGTTTGTTGTATTTAATGGTTAGTAGGCCGGATATCATATTTAGTTTATGTCTTTGTGCTAGATTCCAATCTTGTCTTAAAGGTTCCACTGATTACGGTAAAATGCATTATTCGATACCTTAAGGGCAATTGGAATGGGTCTAGGTATCTGAAGACCGTACAATTTTCAATGACGAGTTTTTTGGATGCTGACTATGCAGGTTATAGAGTGGATAGGAAGAGTACAAGTGGAACATGTCAGTTTCTAGGAAATTGTCTGTTTATTGTCTTCCAAGAAACAAATTTTGTAGCCCTCTCAATTGCCAAGATGGAGTATGTTGTTGGTGGGCTTGTTGTGTACAAGTCCTTTGGATGAAACATACTCTCCTTGATTATGATTTGCATTATGACCATGTTAAAATATTTGTGATAATACTAGTACTATTCATATGATTAAAAATGCAAATCAACATAGTAAGACTATGCACATAGAGATTCGATATCACTTTCTTAGAGATCATTATGAGAAAGGTGATATTGAAATTGATTATATTTCTACTGAGTTTCGACTTGCAGATATTTTTACTAAACCACTTGATTTTAATAGATTTTCTTTATATGTGGTGAACTAATGTTGTATTATTGATTGATGAGTTTTCATTGTTGTTTACCCTTTTTAATGTATGACAAAAAGGGGGAGAAGTATGGAAGTATGGGTTTGTTTAGTTTTGAGGTTTGTTTTGTTTGATGTTTATCTCATATATGTTTTCATGTTTTGATGTTTATCTTCATATATGTTTCATGTTTGTACTTAATAATAGAACATCATTTGAGGGGGAGCTTTTACCTCCTTCCTATATTTTGTTTTATATCTTATATGTTTTGTCATAATCAAAAAGGGGGAGATTGTTGGCCAAAGGTTTCAATACCCGGGTTATGTATTTTGATATAACAAACCATATAAAAGCTATTTGGTACTAATAGAAGTTCAAGAATGAATTTCAGGTTGGTACAGGTATTGATGGCTCAATTCTCAAGCATGAGATATTAGGCTATATCTCAATCACTGCTCAACATCAAGTTTCAGAGACGTCTGCTTGTAGACTTATCTTGTAGATAGTTTTTTTAATTAAAGATTGTATATATGTTTGAAGCTCAAAAATACACACACACACTAAAATGCACGTTTTTCAAAAGTATGATTTGGTTCTCAAATTTTGTAAAATATTTTTTATCAAGTTTAGAACTTATACCTAGTAGCTATGTGTGTTTCCTGTCTTCTAAAATCTAAACAAAAAAATTTCAAAATTTTATTTATCTTAAAAAGAATTTTCAAATCTGTTATGACCAAGGTCGGTTGACCGGGCGGTCGACCGGGCCTATTATAGGCCAGAACGGTCGACCACATGATCAACCGGAGTTCTGGCAATTGGGGGTGTGCACGTTGTGCACGTTCCTGACGACCGGGCGGTCGACCGGTCCCTGTTGTGGTCGATCAGGCTGTTAACCGACTGTAATCAGGTTAGCCTCAGTTTGTCACGGTCGACCGACCGGTCAACCAAAAAAGCTAACGGGCAAGTTTGAATAGGCCGGTCGACCGGCCGGTCGACCGTGAGTCTATTATTTTGGCAGAAATAGCTGATTTTTGAAATCTGTTTTAAAACATGTTTTGATTTTAAAAACATGGTTTGCTGAATTTAGGGTCAATTTCTTCTTCTTTTATTCAGCTAAAAGTTTTCTATGTTTACTCTTCCTAAAACTTATATAAAGGGGTCATTAGGGTAGAGGTTTTCACAACAAAAATTTGAAAGATTCAAAGTTTTATGTTTTCTTGAGAAAAAATTTTGTTTAAGTTTTTCCTTTTATTCTTTGAAATTCTCTTCAAGTTTTGGTTCTTAAAATCTCTCTTCTATTTTTAAATTTCACTTATAAAACCTTGAGCTTCAATCTTATATATTATTCTCTAGGGTTTTGTAAAGAAGTGCTTTTAGAGAGAGTTGTGGTCTTTTGATCACCCAGTGCTTATTGTATTATTGCTACGCTACCTCTGCAGTAGAGGAGTGTGTTGGGGAGTTGTGTACTCCATAGTGGTTGTGATTCCTTTGGTGAAAAGTTCTAGTGGATTGAAAATCCTTCACGGTGGTGAAGGCGGGGACGTAGAGCGGTGGCTCGAACCTCGAAACAACTCTCTTTGTTTGCGATTGATTTCTTGTCTCTCTTATCTACTTTATATTCATTCATTCATTGTCGATCTATACTCATTACAATAAGATTGCATTGAGCACTTCAAACTCTTATTTAGAGGGTGTTGCCCGAAGGCCCATCACTCTAGTTTGGATGATAATGAACTCATGTAGTTATAGTACTAATGATCTTGTGTTTAATTAGTATGAGATATTTGATCAAGATCTTAGTTGGTGTTTAGCTTCAACAAAGGATTTAAAGTCAAAGTTTTGGAGCTAACACGTATTGATTCAAGAGCTCACGCATCAAGATTGCATCAAGTACTTAAGAGGAGTCTAACTCATTGGATCAAGGTTTGGACCAAGTCAAGAAGGAGAAAAAGACCTTCAAGAAAAGATTTTCAAGAAGACTTGTGTCATAGTTGTAAGTGTCAAGATTTAGTATTTAGGTAAAATGTAAAGGATAGATTAGTTGGTGGATTGCTCAAGTTCATATACACTCACACATAAGATTTATATGTGTTTTCATAATAGAGTATTCGTTTTGAAAAATACCGGTCTGATTTTTAAGTTTCAAAATATACTTGTGTTTATCAAAACTTATTTTAGAGGTTATTGTCAAAAACTTAGATATTTCATCATATATCTGTAGTGGATCATATTCATACACAAAAAGCTTCAAAAGTGTTTAGAATATCTTGTTTTTGAATTTGAAAAAGTTTTGAAAAAATCGTTTTTGAAAAATATAGGTTGTTTAAGGCAAAACTTCTATATTACAAAAATAGTTTAAAATGTTTATAATATGTTTTGATTTTTTTATCAAACATGTTTGTATATCAAAGTATATCAATGAACTTATTTTTGTAGAATTTATGAGAATTTACGAGATTTTATTGGAGGTCAACAGACTAAGTTTTAACTTCCTAAAACTTGTGTTCTAGCCTTTTGCCAGTCGATTGCACGGTCGACCGAGCCAGAGGTTGGTCGACCGATGTGCACAAACGTGCATAGCCTTGTTTGGATGGAGGACCGGTCGACCGACCCGGTCGACCGCAAGAGAGTTCTGCTCTCTGGATCTGGCCCCAGTCGACCGGGTGGTCGACCGACAGAGAGCTTCTGCTCTCTGTATCCATGCCTCGGTCGACCGGTCGGTCGACCGATGGCACAACGGTCAGAAATCTAACCGTTGGCCGATCGACCGGGCGGTCGACCGACAGCAGGGAATCTTGCTGAGTTGTCCTCCAACGGCCATATTTTGGGAGCCTATAAATTGGGGTTCCCTTGGACTGTTTTCTATAAGATTTTAAATGGGTTTTCAAGATAATTTTTCCTACACTTCTAAGTGTTTATCTCCACTTTTTAGAGCCAAATACATCCATATCAAAAGGAGAGTTTTTCAAGAGTGTTTTGGTAAAAGAGATTTTTTGAGTTTTTTACCACCAAATCAATCCTAGTTTTCTCACACACACTTGAGTTATCCATTGCTATATCAATCCTCTACGGATCTTTGTTGTGGTAGTGTTTTTAGGTGATCAAAGTGTTGAGATCACAAAAGTGTTCATTCTTGTATTTGAGGAGGCGAACTTGCGGGTTCGTGTGTTTCGAGTTCTTGTGGGAGCTCGGTGTAGAGGTGCGGCCTCGGCAAACTAGTGTGCTTGCGTGTGTAGTTCTTACGGGAACAAGTGAGGGGACTAGTGAGTCTAAGAGTTCTAGTGTGAACTCCTTATAGGTGTTGCAACACCGAGTGATCCGATGGGATTGATTCTAGTGGAAATCCTTCATAGTGTTGAAGGCGGGGACGTAGAGCAAGGGTGCTCGAACCTCGAAACAAATCTCCTGTGTTTGCGATTGCTCTTTCTTTATGTCTCACTTGTGCTTATATCTTGCATGCTTTTATTGTTCATATACATTACTTGCTTGATTTACTTGTGCTTAAATTGATATATGCTTGGGATTGTTTGCTCACACTTGTATTCAACCAACAGAGCCATAGTGGCACCTCAACTCTTATCTAGAGGAATCTTGAGGAGATAGTCCAGAGCCCTTTACTGGAAATTTAGCTACACTCTTAAGTTATACTTGGTGTGTTGCTTAAATAGTTTTAATTTCGCATTAGTTCATTATTAGATTAGCTAGTCACCTATTCACCCCTTCTAGGTGATTTAAATTAGTATCAGAGCTTGGTGCTCTTGATTGGGTCTAACAATCTAGAGTTAAAGATCCTTATTTTTGGCTAATCACAATATTTACACACACACACATGGATTTCATGTCACCTCCCATGTTTGATATTCTTAACATCCAAACTTAGAAGGTTAAGATGTCAATGTACCTCAAATCCCCAGGTATTCATATTTATTTTGCCACTATTAAAGATTCATATTGTTTAAATAGCAAAAATTTTGAGGCTAATGCAAAAGTCATTCATGCATTAAAAAGTACCCTAAATGATGAATATTTATCTAGGGTTGCTAATTTTGATTCGGCTTTTATAGTATGGAACACTATAATCTCCCTTGGCGAACAAAAGCAATATTATGCAGGGAGTGACTCGGATGATGGAAGTAAGGCTTCCAATTTGTGCTACATGGTCCAAGGGGATAACCCCCTTGAGGTAAATTCTGAATCTGAGTTTGATGAGGATGTTGACTTGTCATATGATGATCTTGCTTCATTTTGTCAACTTCTTGAAAAATATGACTTGCCAAAAAAGGATAATAAGAAATTGAAAAATAAATTTGATTCAATGTTAAAAGGAAAAGATTTCTTTCAAAATAAATTGGAATGCATTGCAAAAAAAAAATGATTTATTAAAAAGGAGAATATTTCCTTGTCTTCTAAATTAAATGATCTTTGTGAAGGAAATACTTCTTTGAAAAATAAAATTATTTTGGTGAAAAAGAAAAGAAAATTATTTTGGAAGAAAATAACTCTTTGAAAAGAAAATTTGTTTCAAAAGAAAAGGAAAACATTTCTAAAAGGAAAAGGGTTGTTGATTCTCATACTTGTCGTGCTCTTCATGCAACTATTGATAAAATGAGATTCAATTTTTAAAAAATAGAATAGATTGTTTGAGCTCAACTTGAGCAATTGTGCATTTAATCATAATAGATTAGAGACCTTGTTTCAAAGAAACAAGCTCCACATGTTCACGCACATCACCCACGGCACACATATGCACACTTTGTATATCATGATCACACTCATTCTCATGTGCATACTAGAGTGTACAAATGTACACATTGCGACCGCAAATGCCATTTAGCAAAGTTTTGTTTTGATAAGATAAACCAGATTAAATTTGCTAATTAAAATTTTGGTTTTTAAATAACGCTAACCCCGTGGACTCAAAAGAAAATGGGTACCAAAATTCCCACCTCTTGTGCTTGATGTAGGTGTGGGCTCTCACATGACGTGAGAGAATTGGTGCCTTGGTGGTGGATGCATGGGATAGATGGACATACATAATTGATGCATCATTATCAAGGAAGTTTGGTGGTAGGACCACCATGGTTTGGAGATATAGAGATGCGCCCTAATAGTTTTGGTAACTATCTCTAACTCCTTATTTGTTTACATGCTTTTAGATTATTGATTTTTAGCATGTTTTTCATGATTGTTATTAAATGCCATGTTATTTAGACTTATGACATACATGTATAGTAATTGAGATACACCCATGTTCATATGGATCGATATTTTGTGTTCTCACTTTAATTTAGCTATTGTGTATATCATTACTCTAAAACATGTGCATTTACCTAAATAATCATGTTTGTTTATGGTTTTACACTTCATGTTTTGATTACATGTTTAAATGTAAATTTTCATTAAAACTTGTGCATATACTCGTACAACTAGTGAGCCACATTTGACTATTGTATGTTTGTACTTAATTGATCATTTGTACCTATTAGATGTACTAGTATAGCCTAGTTTTGGTTGTTCATGCTTTTTAACTTATTTTTCCTATTCTTATGCATGTTTTGCTTCATGTATATGTTATTCTTATGTAAAACTAATAGATATACATGTATACCATTGAGTCTCTTGCCTTCAAGCAAATTATATTATAGACTCTTTTATGTTAGGATATGTATGTATAATTTAGTTTTGGATAAAATATACATATACCTTGGAAGTTTGATTTTAATGAAAAATAAATTTTTATGCTTTTAATAAAGGATATTCATGTTTATTTTGAGCTTTATTAATAATTTTCATGAAAATGTTATTTACATGATTCTTGTGCACTTACACTTCATTTGTTTACTCATGACATTATTTTCATGAGAATTTTGGAGCTTTAAGATTTCGAGTGTCAATTCTTGTGTTCTTAGCATGTTTCATGGGATATATGATTTGGTTTCATGTTTTGAAGGATCTTTAACTAGTTTCTCAAAAATTACTTTAACTAGTTATTTATTCTTTATTTGGTAGTATTTCAAAATATAACAATTTTTAAATTTTGTAAAATATTTTCAAACTCTTATTTTTGAAAAACTCTTACCAACCCTTAAAGGGCGGATGGATGGGCTATCATGCCTTATATGCTCAAATTAAATATCTTTTATCATGTGCATGAATAGGGTGGATACTTATGAGTTATACACATGATCTTCATGTTATTTCATCTTTGTATACTCGTATATCTTTTCTTATATATGTATGCTTCAAATTTCAAATAATATCAATTTCAATTGGTATTTTCATTTTCATACATATATATGATTTGATTGTGCTTGATTTATAATATCCTTACATGTTTAAAGCACAAATTATGTTTATACTAAGCTTGACTAATTTTTGAATGTTAATTAGTATTTTAATGAGCTTATGTATTATTTTCAATTGGTATTTCAATTGATATCAAAAGATACTTCATAATACCTTTTAATTGATATCAAATTTATAATATACTTCAAATGGTATTAATATGTTTCGATTTCAATTGGGTTTCGATTCAATTGGTATCAAAAATGTTTTACCTTTTATTTGGTATCAAAATTTACCATATATTTCAATTGGTATCAAAATATAAAATATTTTACTTTCATTGGTATCAAAATTTACAATTGTTTCAATTTCAATTGGTATCAAAAATTTTCAATCTCAATTGGTATCAAAAATCTTACGATTTTGTTTACTTATAAGTGGTATCACAAAATTTGATTTAAGAAAATTTAAAATTTATCTTTAAAGTGATTTTTAAAAAAAATGTTTTGATATGTATTGCCTATATACAAGGGGAGCTTAACATCTCTTCTATATATAGATTCATGTTGAGTGTATCTTATATTGAGGAGTTTAACATCTCTTCTTTATTTAGTACACGTATGTAGGGGGAGATTAACATCTCCACTTATGCATTGTATATTATGCTTTATATGCGTTAGAGTTTTGTCATCTCTTCTTCATGTAATGCATGTATGTAGGGGAGCTAACTTACCGTCTTCTTCTTCATGAATGTATATCACATATATATTCTTACTGTTAATTTGCTTTTCACCATTTATTGATGATTGACAAAAAGGGGAGAATGATTTTGAGTTGATATATGCATATTTAGAAATTGCGTTTATGCATATATTGAGTTTATGCATGTTCTATATTTTATATTTATACAAAAAGGGGGAAAAGGATTTTTAAAGTTTATACAAAACGGGGGAGAAAATTTTTGGGGAGAAGAATTTTGATTTACGCATGTTTCTCTCACCTTGTTTATTCATATATATTTGTTTAGTTTATACACTTCATTGAAAATCTATTTATTTATTGTTATGCATGAGTTAAGGGGGAGCTTCTATGAAGCTTAACTTTAATCCATACATATATAACTCCATAAGTTTTGTTATCATCAAAAAGGGAGAGATTGTTGGCCCGAAGGCCCATCACTCTAGTTTTAATGATGATTAACTCATGTAGTTATGGTACTAATGATCTTGTGTTTAATTGTATCAGATATTTGATCAAGATCTTACTTGGTGTTTAGCTTCAACAAAGGATTTAAAGTCAAAGTTTTGAAGCTAGCACGTGTTGATTCAAGAGCTCGTGCATCAAGATTGCATCAAGTACTCAAGAGGAGTCTAGCTCATTGGATCAAGGTTTGGACCAAGTCAAGAAGGAGAAGAAGACCTTCAAGAGAAGATTTTTAAGAAGACTTGTGTCATGGTTGCAAGTGTCAAGATTTGATTTTTAGATAAAATATAAAAGATAGATTAGTTGGTGGATTGCTCAAGTTTATCTACACTCACACACAAGATTTATATGCGTTTTGATAATAGAGTTTTCATTTTGGAAAATACTAGTTTGATTTTTAAGCTTCAAAATATATATGTGTTTTATCAAAACTTATTTTAGAGCTTATTATCAAAAACTTAGATATTTCATCATATATGTGTAGTGGATCAAATCCATATACACTAAGCTTCAAAAGTGTTTAGAATATCTTATTTTTGTATTTAGAAAAGTTTTGAAAAATCGTTTTTGAAAATACAGGTTTTTGTTTAAGGCAAAACTTCTATATTACAAAAATAGTTCAAAATATTTGTAATATGTTTTGATTTTTTATCAAACATGTTTGTATATCAAAGTATATCAATGAACATATTTTTGTATAATTTATGAGAATTTATGGGATTTTATTGGAGGTCAAAAGACCAAGTTTTAAATCCCCAAAACCTGTGTTCTGGCCTTTTGCCAGTCGATCGCACGGTCGACCGAGCCAGAGGTCGGTCGACCGGGCGGTCGACCAATGTGCACAAACGTGCACATCCTTGTTTGGCTGGAGGGTCGGTCGACCGACCCGGTCGACCGCCAGAGAGTTCTGCCCTCTAGATCTGGCCCCGGTCGACCTAGCGGTCGACCGGTAGAGAGCTTCTACTCTCTGTATCCAGGCCTCGGTCGACCGGTCGGTCGATCGATGGCACAACGATCAGAAATCTGACCGTTGGCTGGTCGACCGAGCGGTCGACGGACAACAGGGAATCCTGCTGAGTTGGCCTCCAACGGCCATATTTTGGGAGCCTATAAATTGGGGTTCCCTTGGACTGTTTTCTATAAGATATTAAATGGGTTTTCAAGATAGTTTTTCCTACACTTCTAAGTGTTATCTCCACTTGTTTTAGAGCCAAATACTTCCATATCAAAAGGAGAGTTTTTTAAGAGTGTTTTGGTAAAAGAGATTTCTTGAGTTATTCATCACCAAATCAATCCTAGTTTTCTCACACACACTTGAGCTATCCATTGCTATATCAATCCTCTAGGGATCTTTGTTGTGGGAGTGTTTATAGGTGATCAAAGTGTTGAGATCACCAAATTGTTCATTCTTGTTTTTGAGGAGGCGAACTTGCCGGTTCGTGTTGTTTCGAGTTCTTGTGGGAGCTCGGTGTAGAGGTGCGACCTCGACAAGCTAGTGTGCTTGCGTCTGTAGTTCTTGCGGGAACAAGTGAGGGGACTAGTGAGTCCAAGAGTTCTAGTATGAACTCCTTGTAGGTGTTACGGCACCGAGTGATCGGTGGGATGGATTCTAGTAGAAATCCTTCATAGTGTTGAAGGCGGGGACGTAGAGCAAGGGTGCTTGAATCTCGAAAAAAAATCTCCCGTATTTGCGATTGCTCTCTTTATCTCTCACTTGTGCTTATATCTTGCATGCTCTTATTGTTTGTATTCATTACTTGCTTGATATACTTGTGCTTAAATTGATATATGCTTGGGATTATTTGCTCACACTTGTATTCAACCAAGAGAGTCATAGTGGCACCTCAACTCTTATCTAGAGGAATCTTGAGGAGATAGTCCAGAGCCCTTTCTGGGAATTCGGCTACACTCTTAGGTTATACTTGGTGTGTTTTACTTAAATAGTTTTAATTCTGTATTAGTTCATCATTAAATTAGCTAGTCACCTATTCACCAACCCTTCTAGGTATTTCAGAGGAATCACAAGGAAGAAGTTCAGAACCCTTCACGGGGTATACAGCTTCTAATCTTGCTTTGAGTGATCGTTTGCATCATCTCATTTTTATTTTGCATTGAATATTGAATTGATTAGCCTTACACATATTCACCCCTCTCCAGGTGTAATTTCATATGTATGCATGATCAATTTAAATATTAACTGAAATGTGATACCAACTGAGATTGATGCATACATATATAAGAAAACATGAGTATACAAAGATGAAATATCATTGAAATCGCATATAACTTATAACATCCACCCTATCATGCACATGTTTAAAAGGATATTCAATAAGAGCATACAAGGTATGGTCACCTAACCAACCGCCCTTTTGAGGTAGAAGTTTTCAAAAAAATAATATTTTGAAAATAATTTAGCATATATTGAACACACTACCAATGAAAGAATAAATAACTAATTTAAAGTATTTTGAAAACTAGTTCGAAATCTTCAAGTAAGGACCAAAAATATATATCTCATGTAAACATGCTAAATACACAAAAATTGACACTCAAAAAACTACGAAGCACATAGATTCTCATGAATCTAAAATCATGAGTAAACAAGAAATATCGAGTGCGCAAAAATCATGTAAAAAACATATATATGGAGATAAAGCAATGAAGCTTAATTACATCGAAAACAAATATGAAATTCTTTTTTCATAAATATGAAACCATAAAAAATTCTATTTCATCAAAACTATTCAAGAAACATAAACTTAAAAGTATATGTATGCTTTGTCAAAAACTAAAGCATACATATTTATCCCAAACATGAATTGAGTCTATAAAAGAGTATATGACATCTAATATAAGTGACTCAAGGATAGAACATGTATATCTTTGGCAAGAGTTACATATACATGAAGCTAAACACTTTTAAGAAAACATGTACAAAGGTGATATAAAAACGAATAAAGAAGTACAAGTATAAATATAAGAATCATGAAAGCTAGGTTATACAAGTACATGTAATGAGTATCCATGAGTATAAAGCATGAAAGCATAATAATCAAGTGTACTTCACTAATTGTATAAGAGTAATCACAATTTTAATAAAAATTGCATCTAGACAAGTAATCAAAACATGATATGCATCAAAACATCAAAATATATTATTGATCATTAGTACAAATGCAAGTGTTATTGGAATTAGGATATATACAATAGCTAAACTATAGTGAGAACACAAAAGATATGAATCCATATAAATATGGGTGTATCTCAAATACTATATATGTATATTACAAGTCTAATAAGCATTGCATTTAAACATAATGAGCAAGAAAACACAAGATATGCTAAAATCAGCATTCTAAAAACATGAACGCATATAAACATAAACATGGCATGAAGAATAGTGATAGTTACTAAATCAACGAACTAGTTTCTATATCTCCAAAAACTTGGTGGTCCTCCCACCAAGACTTCCTTGATAGCGATGCATCTAATGTTGTGTTCATTTGAGCTCAAACGCATCCACCACTAAGGTATCAATACTCTCACGTCTTGTGAGAGCCTATACCTATATCAAAAGAAATAGGAATGATTTTTGGTACCCAAACTTTCTTGGGTCCTCTGGGGTTAGTACCTCTCTTAACCAAATATTTTACTTACAAATTTAAAGCATTTAACCTATCATAACAAAACATTACAAGATGGCCTTTGCGGCCGCAATATGTTTAAGTGTGCACTCTAGTATACATGGTGTCATGTGTGTGAATATGAGAAGCATGTGTATGCCGTGATGGATGTGCATGCATATGTGGAGCATGTCTCTTGCGAAACATGGATTCTAATCTTTTGTGATTCATAGCACATTGGCTCAAAGTGAAGCCCAAACAATCTACATTCTTCCTCAACATACAAATATCATTATTAATAGAAGAAGAAGTGGAGCAATCATGAGACACACAATTCTTATCATTTGAAATAAAGCAATGGAAGCATGACAAGAATGAGAGGCTAAATCATTTTTAAAGAAATTTTTTTAAGAAATACATTCTAATTCTTTAGAAATCAAAGCAATTTTATTTTTCAAAGAATCATTCTCTTTTAAAACAAAATCAAGTTTTGATACAAAACACCATTCTTCTTCAAAACAATATCAAAATCATTTTTGTTCTTTAACATCTCATTTCATTTAAAATAAGATCAAGTTGAGCTTTCAAGAAATCCCTTTCGCTTGAAATCTCAACCTTCTCTTTCAAATCAATTCGACTTTTGAAAACAAAGTCTCATTTTTCTTTTTAAATCATAACTCTTCTTTTTCAAAACTTTATATTTTGAAAGCAATTTTTTACAAAACATGGAAAGCTCTTCATTTAAAGCAATGTGCGTCCATAGCATTATAATCATTGGAAGAAGTAGCACAATCACCAAGATGAGAATCCGAAATTACCTCAAGGAAATTAGTCCCTTGACCAAGGGATTGCACGAGCGTCCATAGCAAGCTTGCTCGGACTCATCTTCAATAGGCTCTCTCTCCAAATTGTTTAAAGCTTATTTCTTAAAAGAGGTCAATATGTTTCACTGCAAAAGCGGAATCACAATGAGAAACTTGTTGGCCCAAAGGCCATTAGCCCTATATCTTGTTGAATATTTTGATGATAACAAACCATATTTAGTTATGTATTTAACAATTTTGTTTAAAAGTATTTCAGGTTAAACAGGTTGATTTGACGGCTCCACTATCAAGACTCACAAGTTTGGACGCCGCTAAAGATGTGCATTCCCAAGCTAAGCACATTAGGAAGCTTCGGGATCAAGACATGAAGAAAAGACCAAGTCAAGATCAAGACATTGAAAAAGTCCGAGATTTGTATTTTTACTTTTCTTTTAGACGTTTTGTCAAAACCTAGATGTTAGAAGTAGAATTATGGGATTGTCACTCACACACACACTTTAGTTTGATTCATGGCTTCAAAAATAATTTCTAATTCCAACTTAGTTTTATAGGCAACATGTTTGGAAATTTGTTTTAGAAACTTTATGTTTTTGGAAAGACCAACTTTTAGAAAACAAGTTTTTATCAAGAGAAACTTTATCAAAATATTTTTACATGTTAGGGTAGTGACATATGGTCATACTCCTATTTTTACAAGGTCCCAAAACCCCAAACCACAAGACCTATCCAAAGACCCAAGTTCTGGCTTTCTGCAGTTCTGATTTTTCAGAACTGACAGGAGCCGGTCGACCGTCCCGGTCGACCGACGTACACGCTGTGTATGTGTGTATGTCAGCCGACCGCTCCGGTCGACGGAGCACTTACAGTGCTCTCTGTTTGTTCGGGTCGACCGGGGCGGTCGACCGTATAGTCCCCAACGGTCAAAAATATGACCGTTGGCGGTCGACCGGCCGGTCGACCGGCCTGGTCGACCGGCAGCTGTCAGAAAGTCTGACAGATTCCAACAGCTATATTTTTCTGACAGATTTTGTTGGATCTCACCCCAACGAATCTCTCTTGCTGTTTTACCCAGTTTTTCAACCCCTATAAATAGTGGGTCACTTCAACATGATAAGACAACTATTCCTAAACATTTACAAGAGATTTTCATAAGAATTTCAAGTCTTCATTTTAGAAAAGATTTTCAAAGCCAAAATTTCCATACACCCATTTGAAGCCTATTCCTCTACTTCTCTCTAGATTTTGCACTACACAATCCCAAATTTCTACATCTACATATTGGTTATAGGATTGTGAAAGTGAGCTATTTTTGTGATCAAGTGTGATCATTTTCTTCTTTAGCGAAGAGTTGTAGAGGCATCGGCCTCAAGGCGAGCTAGTGTGCTCCGGGTGGTGTTGCGGCATCACAAGAGATAGGACAAGTGTGTCCTTGTATTGGCGATCCGGTGGGATCAACAATAGTGAAAATCCTTCAAGTGTGAAGGCGGGGACGTAGAGCCTGGCTCGAACCTCGGAAACAATACTTGTGTTTGCGTTTGCTCGAATTTTTCTCTAAACTCAACTCCTTTATTTCTTGCACTACTTATTATGTTTATTGCTAGTCTTTAATTTGTGCAATTTGTTAGTAGAATTTTTTTAAATTCCGCATTATTGCCACATTTCATATAGCCATCACTATTCATCCCCCTCTAGGTGATTTCAATTGGTATCAGAGCCTAACCTACTATTTGGTCTAACAACCTTAGGGAGATCCTTGCTATTGGCTATATTATTTGCATTTTTCATTTATTGTGCTTTATATTACTCATCCATGGCATCACTTGACTTTTCTAGCATCAAGTCCCACCTAAGTTTGATGGCTTGAACTTTCCCATATGGAAGGTCAAGATGAACCTATTTCTAAAGTCCCTAGGTGTTAGAGTAGCTAGGGCTATCACTAGAGATTTGTTGAACCCCTCACCGATGAGAGTTCATGGTCCGAGGATACCACCAAGGACTATGAGGCAAATGCTAGAGCCCAATATGCCTTGAACCAAGCTCTAAATGAGGATGACCTAGCACGCATCATTAATTGCAAATCCGCATTTGAAGTTTGGAATATTTTAATTGTGACTCATGAAGGAACGTCACAAGTCAAAAGATCTAAGATTGACTTGTTGCGTTCTCAATATGAGAATTTTTACATGTTTGATAATGAGAGCATTGATGACATGCTCACTCGTTTCACCAAGATTACTAATGCTTTATCTTCTTTAGGTGACACAATCGATAATGACCAAAAGATTCGGAAGGTCATTCGGGCTCTTCTCAAATCTTGGGAAGTGAAGGCTACTACCCTCAAGGAGCTCAACGATCGGGAGGAGATGGACTTCTCCAGCTTCATTGGAAATCTCAAAACACATGAGATGGAAATGAAGGTTCGAGAAGAAAGGGAGGCACCCAAGAAGAAAGCACTTGCCTTCAAAGCCACTCCAACCATTCTTGAAGAGGATGACTCATCGGAGGATTGCGATGAGGACTTCGCCATGCTCATTCGGAAGGTGGGCAAGATGTTCTATAAGAAGGAACGGCAAAGCAACTCCGAAGAGGGAGACCTCAAGGAAGATTTGAGAAGAAAAGAGAAGAACCGGTCCTTGCTTCCATTGCAAGAAGATCGAACACCTTATTGCCGATTGCCCCGCTCTCCAAGCCACAACCTCCAAGAACAGCCCCAAGAAGAAGAAAGCCATGGTGGCCACGTGGGATGACACGGGGTCGGAATCCGAAAAGGAGAACGATGCCGCACACATGTGCTTCATGGCACATGGGGAGGATGCATCAAAGGTAACAAACGAAAACTCAATAGATGATGATGAGCTAACTATGGATGAATTAGCCCAATTTTTTGAAGAACTTCAACATAGGTATGAGATTTCTCAATCTCATAATAAAAAGTTTAAAAAGGAAAAATGAGTCTTTAAAAGATAAAATTAATATTATTGAAAAAGAGAAAAATGATTTATCTTGTGCTTTTAAGAAAGTAAAAATTGATTTAAAAATCATAAGTTAGCTGTAAAGGGAAAACCCCCATTGCATCATGTAACAAAAATGAATTTTTAGAAATTCAAAAACGAGTTGATGTTTTAGATTCAACACTTAAAAAGTGTGCTTTTGATTTAAATAAGTTTGCATCTAGATTCCCAAGGGAGTAACCCAAGGGAAACACACTCATCATACACATGCACGGAAACATGCACACTCATACAAATATGCATTATGTATGGTAGTGGTAGAATTTACATATGCACGCATTGTGGTCGCAAAGGCCATTTAGAAAAATTTTGTTTTGCTAAACATAATGTAAACAATAAATATGTTTGGGTTCGTCCCGGTACTAATCCAAAAGGACCCAAAAGATATGGGTACCAAAAGACCCAACAAATTTAAATGATACAGGGGATCTTCTTCCTCCAAGACTTAGGGGGAAACGGTGCCCGGGTGGTGGATGCAACTAAGCTCAAAGAAACACATCGCATTTGCATTGCTATCATGGAGGCACCTATTTTGGAGATTGCCCATGCTTGGTAACTTCTCATTTAAAAGTTTTTGTTTGGTTATTTACATACACATGTATAGGATTGTTAGTTTACTTTTATGATACATTGATATATGCTAGTGTAAACTTGCATCCCTATCATGATTGTGTATATGCCATGTTTTAATATCTTGTCTTTTATACCATGTCCATTGTATGTCTACATGCCATGCCTAGACTAGCTTATTTATATATACATTGTATTTTCAAAACTAGAAATAAAATTTTGTAAAAATTTCATATTCAAGTAAATACCTTAGAGATGGCAATTGCGTACCTCAACTCATTCAAGAGGAATCAAGAGGATGAAGTTCAGAACCCTTCACCGGGTATTCGGCTTCAACATCTCTAAAACTTTGTTTTAGTCTGAAAATTAAATAAATGTTTTGTGTGAATATTTTTTGGTTGATGTGATAACCTAATGAAGATTTAAAAACATTGTTGTATTCCTACATGTTACATATATCCTACTTTAATTGTTAAATATTTCTATTTAATTTTTTTTTGGAGCTCTTTCTGTTCACTGTTTTTTTGGGCAAAGCCGGTCGACCGGCCCTAACCCCGGTCGACCGCCAGTGCCTGAAAGAGAATAATTTCTGCTCTCTATTGCCGGTCGACCCGGACGGTCGACCGCTATAGATTACAGTGCTCTCGGGTTTTTTCGGTCGACCTTCCCGGTCGACCGTGCGTCGATTTCAGCCCCAAATCTGCTATTTATTTCACTCTCTCTTTCACTTCTCTCACAACCCAACCGGCGAGCCCTTCTTCCCTTTTCTCCAAAAATTCTCCCAACTCAAAATCTCTCAAATTCCTCCAAAAATCAAGTTGGATTCACTCTTTGTGGGTTTGATCTTCAGTCACAGGGCTTCTCACCATCAGAATTTCAGAAATTTCAAGATCTAGGGTTAGGGCTTCTCATTTTCAGGTAAAAATCTATCTTTTGTTCAAATCTTCCTTCTAGCCTTAAGAATCTATTTCTCTGTCAAAGATCTCTAGTTTATTTTTTGTCTAGATCAGGCCATATCCATCTACCCTAAAAATCAACTAAAAATCACTCTTTTCACCAAAAATGTCAAAGAGATCTAGGTCTGAGAAGGGAAAAAGCATAGTTCCCTCATCTTCCACCACTCCTACCCACCTAAAAGACCTTTTGTGAACGATCTTGCAGAAAATCGTTTCATATAACTTTCCAAAAAGTCTGTAATTTCGGGAAGATGCGTCATTTTAAAGGATTTTGAACACCTAGGCATCCCCCGTATCCTCAAAAGAAACTCTTTGCATCATTTTATGACTATTAGGGAACCTGTCTACACATCCCTAGTTCACTATTTCTATGCCAACTATGCCTTTGAGGGAGATCGTGTTAGATCACGTGTTTTAGGGAGAGATATAGACATCCCTATAGCACGATTTGCTGACTTGCTACATCTCTCCTCTGGAGGAGTGGATGTTTATACTTTTGATCTACACGACTTTGAGTATCCGGACGGTGAGTCTGCGCTCACCGCCTCCACTTTGATTCATGGGGATGACAACCCCGGTTTAGTAAGGAATGAGGAGGTCAACAAATTTACCCTCACCTCCCAAGTCCTTGCAAAATTCATTTTCTACAACATTTTACCTAAGTCCGGTGAGTATAGCAATGCTAGGGGTTCAGTTCCTCTCATAATCTATTGCCTTCTGAAAGGCATCAAGATTGATTTTCCTCACCTCATTGCTACTCACATGGCCTCTGACCATATCCGCATGTCCTGTAGGCACTTGCCATATGGAATGCTTATTACTCATTTGCTTCAGAGATTAGGTTTTGATTTGTCCTCTGAGACTCCAGTCAGCCCGCTATAAATTTAGATAGCGTTCTTTTGAAGAGGATGCAGGCTCAAATGCGTCGTCACGCACAAGAGCACCCTCCTGCACCTCCTGCTGATATCCCAGGGTCATCTTCGGCCCCTGGATCCTCTTCCGTCCCAGGGATTTCATCTGCATCCGTGCCATCTTTATCTCCTGAGTTCCAGTCTTTTGTCTCCTCTGAGATTCGCTCTCAAATCCAGGAGCATCAGTCTTGGATCGAGCAGCGAGATGCAGCCTTTCGTACGGATTTGGAGCAGCGTGATGCAGCCCTTCGCGCGGAGATGGGACTCGCGCTTCCAGGGATTTCGCAATGACATGACTTATTTTGCGAACGCCATGAGATTCGTGGATTCGCAATTTGAGACATTATTTGCGAAATTCGATATGCTTGGTCCAGATCCCACGACCATTTCTCGCCCTCTTCCATCCTCCGGTCCTCCATTTCCTATCAGAGACCCTACTGCGGCTCCACTCCACAGCCCGACGTTGCTGGTATCGATCCAGAGGAGGTCGGTCATGAGGATGATGATCATGATGGTGATGAGACCATGGCAGAGGGTGACGCTGAGGAGAGTTCGTCTGAGGAAAACGACGATGAGGAAGGTTCTTCAGGGGACTGTGCTGCTGGTGGTGCTGAGTGACCCTGCTTTGATGATGTCAAAAAGGGGGAGAGTTATTTATGAGAGAGACTTGCACTTTTGTTTGTATTTGTCACTTATATTTTGTGTAGTACTTGGTATTGTATTGTGGACATATGTTTGTGTTGTGTTTTTATTTTGGTGGACATGTACTTGTTTATGTTGGTTATGCTTTGTGGACATGTGTTTCATTTCTATTTTATGACATGAGTATTTTTATCTAGCATGGATAGTGTTGTGGATGTGTTGTGGATTATGTTGTGGATTATCACCCACCATTTTGGTGGACATGTACTTGTTTATGTTGGTTATGCTTTGTGGACATGTGTTTCATTTCTATTTTATGACATGAGTATTTTTATCTAGCATGGATAGTGTTGTGGATGTGTTGTGGATTATGTTGTGGATTATCACCCACCATTTTTTTTAGATTTGTCTATGCTTGAGCATATTTTTGTATATGCATGTGTTGAGGGGGAGCTTCATTTGAAGTCTCTACCGAAAATATTTGTAATAACTTTATATGCTTTGTCATCATCAAAAAGGGGAAATTGTTGGCCCAAAGTCCATTAGCCCTATATCTTGTTGAATATTTTGATGATAACAAACCATATTTAGTTATGTATTTAACAATTTGTTTAAAAGTATTTCAGGTTAAACAGGTTGATTTGACGGCTCCACTATCAAGACTCACAAGTTTGGACGCCGCTAAGATGTGCATTCCCAAGCTAAGCACATTAGGAAGCTTCGGGATCAAGACATGAAGAAAAGACCAAGTCAAGATCAAGACATTGAAAAAGTCCGAGATTTGTATTTTTACTTTTCTTTTAGACGTTTTGTCAAAACCTAGATGTTAGAAGTAGAATTATTGGATTGTCACTCACACACACACACTTTAGTTTGATTCATGGCTTCAAAAACAATTTCTAATTCCAACTTAGTTTTATAGGTAACATGTTTGGAAATTTGTTTTTAGAAACTTTAAGTTTTTGGAAAAACCAACTTTTAGAAAAACAAGTTTTATCAAGAGAAACTTTATCAAAATATTTTTACATGTTAGGGTAGTGACATATGGTCATACTCCTATTTTTACAAGGTCCAAAACCCCAAACCACAAGACCTATCCAAAGACCCAAGTTCTGGCTTTTCTGCAGTCCTGATTTTTTGAGAACTGACAGGAGCCGGTCGACCGTCCCGGTCGACTGACGTACACGCTGTGCATGTGTGTACGTCGGCCGACCGCTCCGGTTGACCGGAGCACTTACAGTGCTCTCTGTTTGTTCGGGTCGACCGGGGCGGTCGGCGTAGTCCCCCAACGGTCAAAAATATGACCGTTGGCGGTCGATCGGCCCGGTCGACCGGCAGTTGTCAGAAAGTCTGACAGATTCCAACAGCTATATTTTTCTGATAGATTTTGTTGGGATCTCACCCCAACGAATCTCTCTTGCTGTTTTATCCAGTTTTTCAACCCCTATAAATAGTGGGTCACTTCAACATGATAAGACAACTATTCCTAAACATTTTACAAGAGATTTTCATAAGAATTTCAAGTCTTCATTTTAGAAAGATTTTCAAAGCCAAAATTTCCATACACCCATTTGAAGCCATTCCTCTACTTCTCTCTAGATTTTGTACTACACAATCCCAAATTTTTACATCTACATATTGGTTATAGGATTGTGCAAGTGAGCTATTTTTGTGATCAAGTGTGATCATTTTCTTCTTGAGCGAAGTTGTAGAGGCATCGGCCTCAAGGCGAGCTAGTGTGCTCCGTGGTGTTGCGGCATCACAAGAGATAGGACAAGTGTGTCCTTGTATTGGCGATCCGGTGGGATCAACAATAGTGGAAATCCTTCAAGTGTGAAGGCGGGGACGTAGAGCGTGGCTCGCGAACCTCGGAAACATATACTTATGTTTGCATTTGCTCGAATTTTCTCTAAACTCAACTCCTTTATTTCTTGCACTACTTATTGTGTTTATTGCTAGTCTTTTAATTTGTGCAATTTGTTAGTAGAATTTTTTTTTAATTCCGCATTATTGCCACATTTCATATAGCCATCACCTATTCACCCCCCCCTCTAGGTGATTTCAAAACTATAGATAAACGATCTTTTCTAAGTGATTGCCTAAGTGCAATCAATACTTGTGCATTAGCCTCAATATACTTGCCATTACTAATATAAGAACTTTTAGTAGTGGCAAGATAAACATGCAATCCCAATGCTTTTAAATATGCACTAATCTTAAATTTTGACACATTAATGCTTGAAGAATCATACATGGGTGGAGCAAGATAATCCATGAGTGCAATGAATGAATGTGTGCAAAACAATTATATAGACTAGCAAAATGAGGATCATTCCTAGGTAGTTAATCGAATATCTAGAGCTCTAGCTCTAATACCAATTGAAAATATACCTAGAGGGGTGAATAGATATAATGCTAATCTAGTGACAAATAATGCGAAATTAAAAACTTTTACACTAACACACAATGTATAACCACAGAGTGAAGCTGAATTCTCGGTGAAAGGCTCTGAACTTCTTCTCAAGATTCGTCTAGATTAAGAGTTGAGGTGCTTCAATAGCTCTCTTGATTGAATACAAGTATGAGCACACAAAACAATATCAAGCAGGTATGAATTGAACAATGAATGAAATGCAAGATATAAAGAGAGAGAATTTAGAGAAATATCCAAACGCAAACACCAAGATATGTTTTCGAGATTCGAGCCACTGCTCTATATCCTCGTCTTCACATAGAAGGATTTCCAACTATCCACTAAGGATCTTCCACAAGAGAACTCCACCGAGAAATTACACCATCTACAAATAAAGTGTACATAACTCCAACTCTCACACCTCCACAAAAGAGGTAGGCACAAAGCAAAAAAAAATTAAAACTTGGTGATCACTTAGATTACAAACAAAGACTTGGTGATCTCAAAAGACCACAAACAAATTACCTCTCAAAATACAAGATCCTAAGGATAGATTTGAAAGAATAACTCAAGTATGTGAGTGAACAAAGATTTGAAAAAGAACACAAAGAGAAAAAACTGAGAAAACTCTAGAAATGATATTGAAATATAGAACAAGAAACTAGAATCCCAAAACTTATTTTTTTTTGATTTCCCAAAACTTTGAATAAATAAAGATTTTAATTCTGAAGCACGTAAACTTGTTTAAAAACTTATTGTTGAAAACTAGTAGAAGACAGAAATTTTAGCTCTCAAAAATCATTAACAAAACTGGCAAAGAAAACCACAATATATAGGCTGTCAAAAACTAGCCGTAAAGGCTGAACTAAGGCGAGATTGGCCTGTCGGTCGACTGCCCAGTCGACCAGCCAACTGTCAGTTTTCTGACCGTTGGGTTGCCAGTCAACCACCCAGTCGACCTCCCCTAAGGCACAAAGAGTTTTAACTCTTTGTCGGTCGACCGCTCGGTCGACCAGCCTCAAACAGAAACACGGGTCATGCCAATTAGTTGACCAATCGTCGACCGCTCCTTGCTACGGTCGAACGATCGGTTGATCGGTCGACCGTGCTAAGGCTCTGGACTCATGCACATATCTGTGCATATCGGTTGACTGCCCGATCGACCGAGACAGGCTTCAATCGATGGTAGGTTGACCGCAAGCAGCCCAAAACCAAGATTAAGAGGGATTAAAACTTGACCTTATATATTCGATTAAATCTCAATAAATCCCAATAAAATCTACAAAAATAAGTTCATATAAGTAAAGAAAAGTCCAAATATGTGTGATCAAAAATTAACACATATTACAAATATGTAAACTATTTTTGAGATAAAAAAATTTAAGCATAAACTAAAAATTGTATTTTTCAAAACCCAAACTTTTGAATTGAAAATCTGATTTCTCTAAAACTTGTATAGATACAAAAATAAGATATTAGAAACACATTTGAAGTATAGTGTGTATAGATAGACTCAAGTA
This sequence comes from Agave tequilana, assembly GCA_038442645.1. Classification (NCBI taxonomy): domain Eukaryota; kingdom Viridiplantae; phylum Streptophyta; class Magnoliopsida; order Asparagales; family Asparagaceae; genus Agave; species Agave tequilana. The sequence continues at coordinate 22,685 of JAVJIF010019174.1, forward strand.
CATATAACAGATGATATACACTTATTTTTGATAATATATACTAAAATAATTTTGATAAAAACAAAACTTAAACACATTAACTAGATACATCAAAATAAGTTTTTCTAAACATATATGAACTAATCTTCAAAGTATTTATATATATCATCAGCGTATATGGATGAAATTCAATATACATATAAACCATGTAAACTTTTTTTTGAAGAAATCTATTCATGAAAACAAAGGATGTATACTTGATATATCAAACTTAAAAACTGTATACATGATAAACCAAAACACATAGAAATAAGTTTATATAAACAATAAAGCTCTAATATGTTTAGATAGAATCCAACACATAAATAAATCATGAAACACATTCCATGTAGATATAAATCATGTAAACATGAATTATTGAAACTAAAAACGGTTAAACCGAAAACCAAAAACTATAAACTTATGTGTGTGTGTGTGTGAACTTGAGCAATTCAAAACTATACTATTCTTACACAAGATATAAACTAAATAAATCTAGATACAAGTTTTCTTGTGGACCTTCTTCTCCAAGTCGACTCGATCCAGACACGATCCAAAGAGCTAGACTCCATCTTGAGTACTTGATGCGGTCTTGATGTGTGAGCTCTTAAATCAACATGTGAAAGCTTCGAATCTTGGCTTCGAGTCTTTATAGAAGCTAAACACCAACTATGATCTTGATTTTATCTAAAACATAGTAAACACAAGATCATTAGTATTATAACTTCATAAGTTAGTCATCATCAAAAAACTAGGGTGAAAGGCCTTTGGGCCAATAGGTGATGCGGAGCAGTTTACTTGCCACCACATGCATGTGTTAGCTTCATCGCAAGAAGTAACCACTCCGAGTGTGATAACCTTTAGCGTTGTGTGCTAGCCTCGCTCCAGTCTTGCTTAGCTCCGCTTGATTGTTCATTGTCTGCTAGCTGACTTTTATTTCTACCTTGCTCAGCCTTCGTGCTTCACTACTCTACTGATAACTTAGTTGTCACCTATTATATGCGTGCGTTTGATACTAACACTTCTGCAGGTACTTAATCTGCCTGGGGCCTATTCGCCCTTTGGGCTCTCGCTCACTACTGATTGGTTACTAATGTTGCATATTTAATGTCACATTTTCATACTTATTTTAGAATAAAAGCCTGCATTATCCTAATTATTTGTTTAATCTATTTGCAGGCCCAATCTTTAAGGAGATGAAGAGAAATGAGCCCAAAAGCCCACCAGAATTCTGAATTAAATCAGAATTAATTCGCACACACAAAATCAGGGCAAAATCAAGAGTTTGAAACCGGTTGAGAAGAGGATCGATCGGTTTAAAGCCAAGAATCCAAGGCCATTTCTTCAAAATCTCGGAGCCAAACTGCAAAACCAACTCCAAATAAAGTCAGAGGGAGAAACCGGGGAGACCCACCAACAGGGTATGGCCACCTGGCCACACCCTTGCCGCGGAAACGCGGCTTGGGCCGCATTTCCGCGGCAATCTTGGGAGTTACGGGGAGCGTTTGCTCCCCCGACCTCCCCGGGATCATGGTGGTTAGGGTTTAGCCTATAAAAGGCCTGTACTTGCGCTGAAAATGGGACGTCAATGCAGATTAGGATTTAGCTTAGTTTTCATTCCTTAGTTTAGGTTTTAGTCTTTCTTTTTATGTATGTAATTTGTATTTAACTTAGGGTAGAAGAAGATTCATGTAAGTAAGAGAGAGGGGCTGATGTTGAGAGTGACACCGACGATGTACCCTACTCCTTTCTTTCATTGTCTCAGCAAGTAATAAAGGTAAATGCTTTGTTTGTTTTCTATTCTGCTTTACTTTACATTTGTTTTGCTTTCATCTTCCTCTTCTACTTTACCTTGGTTGTTGTTGTTGAGTGTACAAGTGAATTCCAAACCAAGTATACCTAAGCTATGTGAGAGCCAGCGATAGTTCATGAAGATGTTCTCCTCTTCCAAGATCCGCATCACTTCGTTCTCGCTAGGCGTGACGATATAATGTGCACGGGGACTGAGCTCGAGCTTATGATCTATGCGTTGAACGCCTCCGAAGTAAAGGTAGAACATGCAACGGTTTCCAGGTAAGTCATCACTCAACCTCGGTAAGTATCTCTTTCCTTTTCTTTCCTTTCTTTTCTTTTCTTTCTTTAGTATAGATCAACACCACCTCCTCCAACTCTTTCTTCTCCACTTCATTGTACATAGTCGCTTTTCTTGTTTTCTGATTTTCCACCTTCTTCAATCTTTCACTTTCTTCTAACTTTAACCATTAACTTTCTTTTTCTTTTTCATAACATAAAACAGAGAAGAACTTTCGCTTGTTTTCTTAACGATTTCAATAAAGAACTGTAAAGCTTCCATCGCAAACCCTCCTTGTGGATCACGACCCGCATAGCCACTTGCTATAGCGGAAGAATTGAGCACTTGCACATTTCTTTTCTTAAGTTCTCTAATTTCATATTTTGTGTGCAGGTCGGCCTCAATCAAATTTTGGCGCCGTTGCCGGGGAGGGTAAAACGGTTTTTATTGAAATCTGAATTTTTATTGCAAATTTTTTTTTGAACTAAACGAGTTTTCTTCTCTGTTGCAGGTTACAGGGCAAGAAAACCAGAAAATTAATATTGCAGTGACATACAAGTGGTATTGGGCCTCTGCTCTAGAAAGCAGAGACCCATTGCCCTCTGAATTGCCGCATTTCCACGGCAAAAGCCGCGGATCCGCGGCAAGGAAGAGCTGACTACTAACAGCTTTTTGTAGGGCTGCTTAGTTTGCAAATTCTAGTTTGCTGCAATTATTTATTTGTTATATGCCATCACAAAAACCTGCTAATAATCAACAGTAAAACATTTGCTGCAAAAGTTAAAAATTGATTAGACGTTTGCATTTTAGGCACGCGTTTTTTTCAATTCATTTATTTTACTGTTGAAGAGTGCTGGAGCAAGGTATGTTTGCATTGCATCTAGAATAGGACTATCTCTTGGTTGATTTATATCGCTTAGAGTGCATCTTATTTATCTTGTACACTTGCACAAAAACTGATCTTAAGGGCACCACCCAATAATAAGATAAGGTGGGGATTTAATCACCCTTCCTTAGCCCAAAAATCAGAATCCAAGCACTCACTAACCCAAGCCTAACTTAAAATGAGTAGACGTTGGCCCTAGGGACATCTCGGACTCACTTAGGAGATTATCCTAAGGGGGAAAGGTGTTGGAACTTGACTCTTGCCAAATCAGTGTCTAGGAAAGGGATTAAGGGCCGAAAGCCCGAAGGTTGGTGGTTATTTAATTAAGGAACGTTTTTAGACGGAAAACCTCCCACCAACCTTGCCCTGACCTGGCTGATTAGCTTGTGGTCAAAGTCTACATTAAACCTCCTGTGGACAGTCTAACCAGTTAGGAGTCGTCTAGGTCTAGGTCTACCCTAACTTAGGTTAGAATTTTTTCCTTCTTGTTTGTTTATTTGTATGTTTTTCTTTCTTTTTGTTTGTATTCCATTGTGTGATATGGCTTATAATAATAATTTTTCTAACTATAATAATAATCCATATTATACATCAAACTCTTTTTCGGATATTACCAACCTGGCATATCATGACTTTAACCAACCTAGTGTGCCGGATTGGTCTTATCTGAATCCATATAACCCATGTCCCCCATCGTATGACTATAATTTCCATAACGATTTCAACTCTTCACAGAGTCAGTGGGGATTCACCTACCCCGAGTCCAATTTTCAACCACAGTGTCCTCCTTCTCCACCTAGTCCACACTATTTTCAAGAGTCATACTCAGTTCCACCAGTCCAAAATAGAAAACCATCAATTTTGGAACGGAGTATGCGTGAGTCCAATCAACAATCACAAAATCTGACGGACTCACAATTTCAATACCACTTCCAAAACAGCTCTTCATCTTTTCAACAAGACAATGAACCCATCAACTATGAAAAGATGCTAGAAGCCATGACTCATGCTCAAAATTCTAGAAATCGTGACATAGATATGATGGTCGAATCTCTACGTTCCCACCGTCCTGATGTCACTTACCATTCTGTTAGAGCCGAAGAGTCATGTTGTTTTGGAAATCAAAATTCTATTTCAGAACTACCATTTGAACTTACCCAAACTCCAAATTTTGAAAAAGATATTGATAGTTTGGCTAGTTTTCCTTTTCCTGAAATAGAACTTGAAAATGATTATGATCCTGAACCCCAACTTAGTGATTCAATTCTATTTCCTGATTCGATTATGACTCCGGTATCTTCACCTAACTTCAATCTTTTCCCGGAGTCAACATTGGATCCTGTACCAATTCATAAAGAAATTGAATCACCTATCTTTGAGGATCATGTTGAACTTGACCAACTTTACACTTTCGAAGATCCTATTGACAAATTGGCAAGTTCTCAATTTTTTGATATTAAACTCAATGAGATATGTGACCTAGATTCTCACATATGTGATCCAGTTCAACTTTCTGAATCAATTTTGACTCCCGTTTTGTTACCAAACTTGAGTAATATTCTAGAGTCAGTTTTGATTCCTCCACCTATCATTCCTGAACTGGAATCACCCATATTAGGTCACATTCCATTGTTGGAAAATACATGTGGACTGGAGTCTCAACTTCTTGACTTGGACCCAATTTCTGAACCTATTTCGACTCCTGAACCTTTACTTGACTTAAGTCACCTTCCTGAGTCGGTATTAGTTCTTGTCCTTCCTGAGTCCAAGCCAACTGTTCTATCATTTCATACTCCATTCTGGGACGAGGTGGTTGACAAATTTGACTCCTAAATTAGTTATGGAATATGGAAATTAGATGGGGTCACATACTTAATAAAAATCCTTAATGGACACATCTTTTCATGGGTTATATTAATGTAATTTCTGGTGGGTTCCTCCGAGACCCAAGAAAAGTTGATTGGGCCATGTTTCGTGGACCAATCAGACCACCACCGGAACCACCACCATAAGGTAACACTTTCCTTCCCTTTCTTCTTTTTCATGCATCTATGCATTAATTCATACATTGAGGACAATGCATGAGATAGGTGTGGGGGAGGGTCTAACATAATTTTTCTTTTTCTTTAAAAAAAAAATTTAACATTTTTCTTTACTTTTAAAAACTTTTTGAAAAATAGAAACAATATTTTGACTTATTTTTGTAAGAAATTAAGTTAATTTTAAGGAATAGGAAAATCCAAATTAGGATTTCTTATACTTGGTCAAAATAAGATTATTTGTTTGATTTATAGAGTTAGGAAGATAATTTGTCAAAGTAATTTAGTCTTGATCTTTACCTTGATGAAATATGCACACTTCATACACTTACACACTTAGGGTTCAAAAACAAAGATTCTTATGCCTTATAAAATATATATATATATATATAAACAAATCTAATTATTGATTAGCTAGGTGCTTTGGCCTAAGAAAGCCTTAGTATTTATGCAAAAGATAATTAGATGAGTTTGAAAAAAAAACAAGTCTAATTATTGATTAGCTAGGTGCTTTGGCCTAAGCAAGTCTTAGTATTTATGCGAAAGATGATTAGATAAGTTTGAAAAGAAAAATCCTCTGATTAAGCTGGGTATTTGTGCCTAATAAAGCATAAGTATTCACGCCTAAAAGAGGTTCATATAATAAAATCCTTAGTTTTGTGGCCTTGTTTGCTCGAGTCCTTAAGTCCTTGGGGGTGTTTTCTCACCTGGTGCCCTAAGACCGTTTGGTTTGGGAGTCATCGATTAAAGGCTCGTTACATGGGCAGATTAGAAAGCCTAATAAAACTAAGGAATAATACCACAAAAAAAGGTATATATATAAAAATAAATAAGGCATAAGAGTTAGAGTTAATGAACCCTTAGTCAAAATTTTCACATTCACAAGGTGCATATGACTTAGGGTAAAGTAATAGACTAGATGAGAAGCACAATTTGACTCCTTACTTTGATTGATAACAAATTTTTGAATAGAGACTAAGTTTAGGAATGAAAAATTCGACTTTCCTATAACTTATAGATTGCTTAGATCTTACAATCATATTTCAAATATTTTTCTCTTTCAAAATGCTTTTCGAAAATACTAACTCTTTATTTCTCTTTCTTTATGGATTTTGTGGGTGTAATCCGCTGAAAACCCTCACGAGACAAAACTCGTCCTCTAGGGGGAACCTAGAGGTTTAACGGCTTGTTGCACATGCTCAGTGCAATTGCGCGACCTGCGAAAGTGGTCTAATAATCCTTAGTATAATTTAGTTATTTTGCTCGAGGACGAGTAAAAGATAGGTATGGGGGTGTGATTGGTTGCTAATGTTGCATATTTAATGTCACATTTCCATACTTATTTTAGAATAAAAGCCTGCATTGTCCTAATTATTTGTTTAATTTATTTGCAGGCCCAATCTTTAAGGAGATGAAGAGAAATGAGCCCAAAAGCCCACCAGAATTCTGAATTAAATCAGAATTAATTCGCACACACAAAATCAGGGCAAAATCAAGAGGTTGAAACCGGTTGAGAAGAATCCTCTCAGGATCGATCGGTTAAAGCCAAGAATCCAAGGCCATTTCTTCAAAATCTCGGAGCCAAACTGCAAAACCAACTCCAAATAAAGTCAGAGGGAGAAACCGGGGAGACCCACCAACAGGGTGTGGCCAGGTGGCCACACCCTTGCAGCGGAAACGCGGCTTGGGCCGCATTTCCGCGGCAATCTTGGGGAGTTACGGGGAGCGTTTGCTCCCCCGACCTCCCCGGGATCATGGTGGTTAGGGTTTTGCCTATAAAACGCATGTACTTGCGTTGAAAATGGGACGTCAATGCAGATTAGGATTTAGCTTAGTTTTCATTCCTTAGTTTAGGTTTTTAGTCTTTCTTTTTATGTATGTAATTTGTATTTAACTTAGGGTAGAAGAAGATTCATGTAAGTAAGAGAGAGGGGTTGATGTTGAGAGTGACACCGACGATGTACCCTACTCCTTTCTTTCATTGTCTCAGCAAGTAATAAAGGTAAATGCTTTGTTTGTTTTCTATTCTGCTTTACTTTACATTTGTTTTGCTTTCATCTTCCTCTTCTACTTTACCTTGGTTGTTGTTGTTGAGCGTACAAGTGAATTCCAAAGCAAGTATAACTAAGCTACGTGAGAGCCAGCGATAGTTCATGAAGACGTTCTCCTCTTCCAAGATCCGCATCACTTCGTTCTCGCTAGGCGTGACGATATAATGTGCACGGGGACCGAGCTCGAGCTTATGATCTATGCGTTGAACGCCTCCGAAGCAAAGGTAGAACATGCAACGGTTTCCAGGTAAGTCATCACTCAACCTCGGTAAGTATCTCTTTTCTTTTCTTTCCTTTCTTTTCTTTTCTTTCTTTAGTATAGATCAACACCACCTCCTCCAACTCTTTCTTCTCCACTTCATTGTACATAGTCGCTTTTCTTGTTTTCTGATTTTCCACCTTCTTCAATCTTTCACTTTCTTCTAACTTTAACCATTAACTTTCTTTTTCTTTTTCATAACATAAAATAGAGAAGAACTTTTGCTTGTTTTCTTAACGATTTCAATAAAGAACTGTAAAGCTTCCATCGCAAACCCTCCTTGTGGATCACGACCCGCATAGCCACTTGCTATAGCGGAAGAATTGAGCACTTGCACATTTCTTTTCTTAAGTTCTCTAATTTCGTATTTGTGTGCAGGTCGGCCTCAATCAACTACCTTGAAAGAGAGAGTGCGTTTAGACCGTCAGGTCTCTTAGCTACGCTGGTAGGCGGACCTAGCATCAGCATGTTACTGCTAACTCCGTTCGAACATAGTTATGTTGTAAGCGCGATTTCTCCACGTGCGATAGTATAGCGTTCATACGCTTGCTCCATCGTGTACGTTTAGCCGCACCGCGAGCGATAATCACGCCAAGCATGCTGGCGTATAGTGTTGTGTGTTTGCTTTGCTCTAGCTCTGCTTGATGTTCGTTTACTTTCTTGCCTGCTTGCTTACTTGATAATTTAACTATTATTCTTTTCTTGATGGTTGTGAAGTGATCGAGCCTGACTTGCACAGAAAAATACAAAGTTTAGGACAGTGATAGTTCCTCAATGCTACTGTTTAGCCTAGGGCTAATGGGTTGTAATCTACAGGGAGAGACTGCAATAGAAGCACTTAAGTTTCTTCTTTTAATTTACCAAAAATAAGTTAATACTTATCTTCTCAGCTTTATAAAAAGAAAAAATGTTAAGTTAAGAAGAAGATGGTAGAAGAAGAGTTGTGTTGTTGCTTTAATTACAAAAGAAAGGAAAAAGAAAAAGAGATAAAAAGGAGAAGTGTGATTCGAAACTGGGGGACAGAAAGAAATACCAAAAGAATACTTACCTTTACCGTTGAATCATGATAAAGACTTACCTCAGCGTGAAGTGAAGTAAAGCAAATAGAAAGAGTAACTTGAATGCAGTGCTTAGCTAAATCGAGTATAATGAAGAAAAGTAAAAAAATTCCATTGATGTCACTTCAATACAATACTCTTTTGAAGAAGAATTACATCAGTGTCACTCTAATTACAATTCTTCTTCTTCTTCTCTTATGTAACTCTCTCTAACCTAAAAAAAAAATAAAAATTACATTGAAAAAAATAAAAACCTAAACTAAAGCTCTTTGTTGGAGCCAGTCCCTCTGCCTCTGAGTATGTAGGTATTTATAGGAGAATATGATAGGGGTAGGAGTACAGAGATAGGGGAAGCAAATGCTTCCCTAGATTCAAAAACTTGGCCATGGAAACGCGGCTTTTGCCCTATTTTCGCGGTAAGATCCTGGTCGTAGGGCCAGGGTCTCGGTGCGTATGTCCATCCATTTGTTCTCTATCCTTTTATCCTCTTAGATTTTGAAATTATTCTATGGATTTGACGATACATCCTTTTATCCTCAACGAAACTGATAGGGTCTTCTTCTAATCCATTTTTTTTTTGAATTTTGATGATATTATCTCATTTGATATACCCGGTGTTTAGAAAAGATTACTTTTAGAACCTTTGAATTTGAATCGATCTCCATAGATTTGAACTTTTGGATTTAATTGTATAGAATTTGTGCTTATCTTCTCTCTATTATATCCTACATGAATTTAGAAATTAAGACAAGTGAGTTGTAGGAATTATTACAGAATAAATCTAAGAATGCAGTAACAATTATGCAATATATGTGTCCAAACACACTCCTACACCTATCTTTTGCTCGTCCTTGAGCAAAACAAAGACAAAAGAAAAACTAAACTAACTTTAACCTAACTCACTTTCATAGGAATCACGGTTGCACTTAGCACGTGCAACAAGCCGTTAAACCTCTAGGTTATCCCTAGAGGACGAGTTTTGTCTCACAAGGATTTTCAATGGATTGCACCTATAAAATTCATAAAGAAAGAAAAATAAAGCGTTAGTAATTTTTGAAAACGCATTTTGAAGGGAAAAAATATTTAAAGTATTAATATAAAAATTCAAGTAATCTATAAGTCATAGGATTATCAAAACTTAGTCATTTCTAAACTTAGTCTCTATTCAATAACTTATTTTCAATCAAGATAAGAATTAAAATTGTATTTCTCATCTACTCTATTATTTTATCCTAAGTCATATGCACTATGTAACCGTGAAAATTTGGCTCGGGATTCTTCAACTCTAACTCTTATGTCTTATTTTTTTTATATTTATGGCGGTAATATCTCTTACCTCTATTAGGCTTTCTAATTTACCTATGTAACGAGCCTTAGTTGGTGACTCCCAGATCGGATGGTTTTAGGGAACTGGGTGAGAAAACACACTAAGGACTTAGGACTCAAGCAAATAAGGCTATAAAATTAAGGATTTTTATTTATATAAATCACTTTTAGGCGTGAATACTTATGCTTTATGAGGCACAAATACCCAGCTTAATCAGAGGAATTTATATATAATAATTTTGTTATAAGTTATAAGAATCTTTATTTTAGAACCCTAAGTGTGTAAGTGTATAAGTGTGCATCTTTTATCAAAGTAAAAATCAAGACTAAATTACTTTTTTAATCTTATTTCCTAACATCAAAATCAAACAAATAATTTTATCTTGACCAAGTATAAGAAATCCTAATTATGATTCTCCTATTCCTTAAAATTAACTTAATTTCATACAAAAATAAGTCAAAGTTTTATTTTTCTTTTCAAAAAGTTTTAAAGAAAGAATTATATATATATATATATATATATATATATATATATATTTATATATATATATATATATATATATATATATATATATATATATATATATATATTAGTAAAAACCTAAATTAGTATATTAGTAAATCCCCCCCCCCACACACCTAACTCATGCATTGTCCTCAATGTATGAATGAAATGCAATAATATATGAAAAAGATGAAAGGGAAGGAATTGTCACCTCAAGGTGGTGGATCCGGTGGTGATCTCATTGGGTCAAGCGTTTCTGTCCAATTTAGATACTGTAAAATTTCATGGAACCCACCTTCATGACCTTTTTCCTATTAACATTTTTATACTCCCCAATATGAATAGGATTATGCAAGATCCTAGCATGAAAATTTTCCGGTTATATGACCAATCTTGGGATATCATCACGGAGTTATATTGATCTAAATCTTGGTCTAACAATGGAATGTGATTTTGTGGAATGGATGATTTGAGCTCAACAATGAAAGGTATAGGAACTGATACTGACTCGAGAATAAAACTTAAATCAAGTTTAGGTTCGAGAGTCGGAGTTGGTTCATAAATTTGGTTCAAACCATAGAATTAATGTTCACATTTATTTTTCAACAATGGAATGTGACTATCCAAAATAGATAGTTCATGTTCAACCTTTATAGGGATAAGAATCAGTGTTGGCTTCGAAATTGGATCCAAATCGGGTAAGGATAACAGAGTCAGTATAGATTCAAAAAGTAAAACTGAATCACAACATTGAGAATTGGTGTTTCATTCATCTTCAAGTTCAATCTCATTGAAATGAAAACTTACCAATTAGTCAATAGTTTGGTATTAGTAAAGTTCAAAATTGAATCTTGGTCATAGTCTTCAAGATACTATGATTCTTGATTTCCATCAATATGACTAGAAGTATAGGGAATAATCAAGGATTGTGTAGGGAGAGTTTCCTCATTCCTATGCATGTTTTCCAATCGACTAAGTCCTACTTCTATCATATCGATGGACTGGGTAAAGGAATCTTCGCTTTGAATCATAGATTCCATACTCTCTTGAAGTCAACAGGTTCTTCTTATTATGGTGGGACTTGAAAATTAGAGTAAAAATCTTAGATTTGGGAATTGTTTAGGAGAATTGAGTTTTATTGAATTTGCACTTGTCATGTGGACTCAAGGAAAACTTCGAAACTCTTTTCTAAAGAAGATTTTTCTTCTATAGGTTTGTCTTGGTATGGAGTATATGAAGTTGTTTGTTGGTAAGGTTATTGATAGTAAGACTTGAGGGAGTTGTATCCCCACTAACTCAATGAAGGGTCATGATGATTACCCCAATCTTGTTCATAATATTAGATTGGGGCATATATTGATTCGGATAAGACCAATCCGGCATACTTGTCTGGTTAAAGTTATGAAATATCGGGTTGGTAATCTCTGAATTGAAAGAGGTTGGGGTGAAATATGGATTTGAGTTATAATCAGAATAATTGTAATTATAATCTATTTTCATAAGAACAAACAAAAACAAACAAGAAAACAAAGAAAAATCAAGCATGTGTTAGGGTAGACTTAGATCTAGATGACTCCTAACTGGTTGACTGACCATCGGAGATATATTACAGTAATTTGACCATAAATTAATCGGCCAAATAGGGGCAAGACCAGTGAGAGGTATCCGTGCTTGAGCAATGGGATTAATTATGCCAAATCACTATTTTTCAAGATTTCGCCTCTCATTCCCCAACCTTTGACGTCATTTGATAAGACTCAAACTCTAACAACTTTCCCTTAGGTCAATCTCCTATTGAGTTCGAGATGTTCCTAGGGCCAACGTCTACTCAATTTTAATTAGGGGCTGGGTTAGTGAGTGAGGAGATGGTTTTCGGGTTAAGGAAGGGTAATAACTTCCCCACCTTATGTTGTTTAACGGGTTATGCCCTTAGATCATTTTCGTACTTGTGTGCAAGTATATAGCAAAAATAACACTCAAGTAATATAACATACAAGTGTGTTTCCTAAGGTATATGCAATACAGACGTACCTTTTTCTCTAGCAGTCTTCAACAGTAATATAAAAGGTAAAGAATTAGACACGTGCCCTAGAATGCAAACTCTAAATCATTTTTACTATTTAACAATCACCAAGTTACTGTTGAGGTTAGAACAGTGTACAAAGTATGTTAAATAGGAATACTTAGTTATGCAGAAGCTAAAGAATTAAATTGCAATCATCCCGAAAGAAGACGAGTGTGAACGATCAACTCAATCTGCCACGAAAACGCGGCTTTTGCCGCATTTGCACAGCAGAATTGAGAGCTTTTGGGTTCTGCTTTTACAGCAGAGTCCAGAGCCACTTATATGTTGTGATTCCTTTATTTTCTTGAAATTAGCCCCTACACACCAAAACAGAGAAGAAAAAAGAAAAAGTTTAATTCATTTAAAGTAAATCAAAAAGAGAGAAAACTTATCGCTCCCGGGCAACGGCGCAAAAATTTTGATCGAGCCTGACATGCACAGAAAATATAAAATTTAGGGACAGTGCTAGGTCCTCAATGCTACCGTGTAGTTTAGGACTAACGGATCGTGATGCACAGGGAAGGACTGCGATGGAAGCAATTAAGTAAGTTTCTTTTTTTAATTTACCAAAAACAAGTTATTATTTATTTTCTCAGTTTTATAAAAAGAAATAAAATGTTAAGTTAAGTTAAAGAGAAGATGGTAGAAGAAGAGTTATGTTGTTGCTTTAATTACAAAAGAAGAAAAAGAAAAAGAGATAAAGTGTGATTCTAAACTAAGGGCTAGAAAGAAATACCAAAAGAATACTTACCTCTACCGTCGAATCATGATAAAGACTTACCTCACTGTGAAGTAAAGTAAAGTAAATAGAAAAGGTAACTTGAACATGGTGCTTGGCTATATCTAGTATGATGAAGAAAAGTAGAAAGCTTTATTGATGCAACTTAAATACAATTTTCTCTTGAAGAAGGGTTACATCACTGTCACTTTAATTACAATTCTTCTTCTTCTCTCATGTAACTCTCTCTAACCTAAAATAAAAATGAAAATTACACTGAAAAAAATAAAAACCTAAACTAAAGTTTTCTGCTGGAGTCCGTCCCTCTGCCTCTGAGTATGTAGGTATTTATAGGAGAAATAAGATAGGGGTAAGAGTACGGCGATAGGGGAGCAAACGCTCCCCCAAATTCAAAAACTTGGCCATAAAAATGCGGCTTTTGCCACATTTTTGTGGCAAGATCCTGGCCGTAGGGCCAGGGTCTTGGTGCGTGTGTCCGTCCATTTGTCATTTATCCTTTTATCCTCTTAGATTTCAAAATTTTGCTCTAGATTTGACGATACATCCTTTTATCCTCAACGAAACTGATATGATCTTCTTCTAATCCATTTTTCCTTTGAATTTTGATGATATTATCTCATCGGTACCGTTCTCATGTATCGTGATACATGACAGTTGATATCTGTTATGCTATAATTTGACACCTGACGCCTACTTATTATTACCTAGCACCTGCTTATTATCACTTGACACCTGCATATTATCACCTGACATCTGATATGATACACTTGCTTGTGATTATCACATTTACGAGAATCACGTAACTGCTATCCTGTATTATATACAGTGACCTGTATTCAAACCTGACCTGCTCCTTTTATTCTCATAAATTGTTAATTACATAATAAATTATAAAAAGGACAACTTATATCGGGTAGGGGGAAACTGACGGACTTCAAGTGGTGAATATATTTATAGTGGTATTAATTATGTTATGCAACTAAAACTTTCGATTTTACCTGAGGGCCTCCAAGTGTTCCGAGGGGAACGCTGGCCCCTACCTCCTATTACATTCCTTAATGGGCATACAATAAGATCCACCTCCTGTACGCTTTGTGGCTGATTCTGTACACCAGCAACGGAGTACCCTGGGCCATGGTCCTGGGCATGCACGTGACTCATTGTAAACATAACCCGTTGGTTTCATTATAAGTTTTCAATAACAACCTCAGCTTACTCATATATGGATGTATGTGTGATGGGATGTTAGAGCAAATATCTAGATATATGGGTAGGATGAGTAGTAATAATAATAATATACTAATCAATAATTTGTCATGCTCTTTTGCAATTAGGGTTATATACACTCAGATTACGGTGAAGTGAAGCATAAGGTATATAGATGAGGGTTTGTTTTTTTGGATTATTTCTTCAACATACTTGTCTCATGTAGCCGTAAACTTAGCTTGTGCACTTGGTTTTGTTTGTATTCAATTTTATCGGTCTCATCTGTTTTATGATATTTTCTTAGTTTAAGAGATAATTCAGGTTATATGAAACCAGGATATGGTGGTGTGAGATATAAGGTATATATATAAGGATTTTCTTATTTAAATTATTCCTTCGATGTACTAATCTCACAAATCGGTAATTTGGGCTTAAATAACTGATTTTGTCACATTTACTTTACTTGTTGCCTTATTTTCTGCGCCTGTATGCCTGTGCTCATGACATAGTTTTCAATATATGCTTTTGATTCGGATTTATTGATACATGTATGCATGTTTCTACATGTCACTTGGCTCATCTTACTACTCGTTGGGTTGCTTCTGACAAACCTGGACCTGCATGCCCAGATTCGGAGCTTGGAGCTCATGAACTCTCTCGGTTGCTGATCCGAATGCACAATGAAAGTGTGGATCACTGACAGACTGTCTGGGGCCCATCCTTTCGGGCCCTCTGATTGGTAGTCAAAAGTGCATTTTTATCATCATATTTACCATCACATTTCATATTTATTCATTTAATTCTGCACATTTATTAATAATTTGTAATTTATTGTGTGCAGGCCTCGAATTATTATTTTAACAATAAATAAAGCCTAAAGAGCCCAAAAGCCCAGATCCAAGCCCATGTTTGAAGCCCAGGTGAAAAAGCGCAAATACAAAGAGTCAAAATGCAAATACAAGGGCTGAAAGTTGCAAATATCAGAGATTAGGGAAGGATAGACTTCTATCCAACCCTAAACACCTGCAGGATGAGAATAAAAGGCCAAGATAAGAAGAAAATTCGTGGGAGGAAGATTTGAAGAAATCTGGATTAAGGGTAACTTGATTACCAAGTTACCTCGAAAATCCAGATTTAAAAGGCCAGGATTACAATTCTAGAAGCAGGCGCCCACATGGACGGACCAGGAGAGGCCACGCGCCAAAGCGCGTGGCCAGAAGCCACAAAAGTGCCGCGGAACCGCTGCAAATCCGCGGCACTTTGATAAGATCCTGATCCCAAATTTCGTGGGCAGATTCGTCCGGGACTCTGTAGCCTTCTGCATCTATAAATATCTCCTGCAGTGCAACGTAAAGAGCGTCCAGCGTCCAGAGAAGAGCCAAGGGCCAAAATTAGGGTTTCTTCTAGGTTTTCTTTTGTAAATTAGGGTTTCTTTTCTTTTTATTTTCAAGAGAGAGAGAGGATTATATTGAGCGTGACACCGATGTATCTTCTTTTCTCTGCCATTGATTAAAGCAATAAAGGTAATTACTTTTCTTTTTGTTCTTTATTCTTATGTGTTATTTTTATTTTGTTTTTCTTTTCTTTTTCTCTGTGATCTTGTGGTTGTTGATGAACATGCAAGTGGATTCCATAAGCACGTATAACTAAGCTCTGTGAGAACCAGCGATAGTTCATGAAGACGTCTCCTCCAAGCTACGCATCACTTCGTACTTGAGTATGCTTGACGATATAATGTGCACAGGGATTGAGATCGATCTTATGATCTATTCGTGGAACGCCTCCTAAGCAAGGTAGAACATGTAAGGTTTTCACGTTCTTTCTTCAACCAATCTCAAGTAAGTTTTCTTTTCTTTTTGTTTCTTTTCTTTTCTTTTTTGTAGATTAAATCCACATCTTCCACAATTCTTTTCTTCCATCCATTGTAAATACCACCCATTGTAAATACCACCATTTAACTAATAAAAATAAAAGTTTTAGAGTATAACTTGCTTAACGCTTCCATCGCAGTCCCTCCTTGAGGATCACGACCCGCATAGCCCTGCTACCGCGGATTAGAACTGATTCCTCGCACGATCTATTCTTAATCTAATATTCTAATTTTTTGTGTGCAGGAAAAATCAGTCAACAAATTGGCGCCGTTGCCGGGGAGGGACGGTAAGTTATCTCTAAAATAAAAAAATTTAATTTTTAACTAATTCTTTATTCTTTTCTGTTTACAGGTTTGGAGAACAGGAAACAGAAACTTATCGCAGCAGTGGACATATAGCTATCCTGTGCCTCTGCCCTCGAAGGCAGAGCACAAGGACCTGCAACTTTGCCGCGGAAACGCGGCCAGAGCCGCGGATCCGCGGCAATTGCAGTGAACTACTCACTGAATTTTTTTGCAGGTCTCTGTAAATTAAAATACTGCTTACTGATATATTCTGTTTTGTTCTGTGATACACCTGTAAATTGCTAATAATTCAACAGTAAAATATTGATTGTTAAAAATAAAATTTGATTAGACGTTTGCATATTAGGCACGTGTCTTTTCAATTACTTTTATTTACTGTTGAAGAGTGCTGGAGGAGCAAGGTACGTACGCATTGCATGTAGAATAGGATTCATCTCTTGGTTGATTTTCTGCTTTGAGTGATTCTTATCTATTTATCTTGTACACTTGCACTAATTCATCTTAAGGGCATAACCCATTAACAAGATAAGGTGGGGATTTCATCACCCTTCCTTAGCCCAAAAATCATATCCCGAGCACTCACTAACCCAAGCCTAACTTAAAAATTAGTAGACGTTGGCCCTAGGGACATCTCGGACTCAATTAGGAGATTATCCTAAGGGGGAACAGTGCTGGAAGTTGACTCTTGCCAAATCAGTGTCTAGGAAGGGGATTGAGGGCCGAAAGCCCGAAGTATGGTGGTTATTTAATTAAGGAACGTCTTTGACGGAAAACCTCCCACCACTCTTGCCCTGACCTGGCTGATTAACTTGTGGTCAAAGTCTGCACCCTACCTCCCGTGGACAGTCTACTCAGTTAGGAGTCGTCTAGGTCTAGGTCTACCCTAACTTAGGTTAGAAATTTTTCTTCTTTGTTTGTTTTCTTTTTGTTTTGTTTGTGATTGTGTGATATGGCCTATAACAACAATTTTTTCAATTTTAATGAGGATCCATATTACACACCAACCTCTTATTCGGATATTACCAACCCGGCATATCATAACTTTGACCAACCTAGTGTGCCAGATTGGTTTTATCCGAATCATTACATGCCCAGTCCCAATACTATGAACAAGATTGGAATAATCATCACTACTCTTCACAGAGTCAATGGGAATTCAACACCCCTGAGCCATATGGTCAACCACCTGTTCAACCAGTATCTTCATATACGTCTTTTCCTACATCACCAAGGTTTCAGTCCACCATTGATCTATTTGATGGGTTAGAAGAAAAAGTGGATCGGTTGCAAGATACAATGAGTGATCAAATTTCTAGACTTTCAAACATTCTTGAGCATCTTGATAGGAACCAAGAATCATTCTGTTTAGAAGACCTTGATCAAAATTCAATTTCATCACATCAATATGAACTTGCTCAATCCCAATCCTTGGACAAATGGCTAGTTTTAATTTCAATGAGATTGAATTAGATTATGAATGTGAACCCGATCCCCAACTTTGCGATTCAGTTTCCATCTTCGAATCTATGTTGACTCCAGTATCCTTACCCAATTTGGACCAATTTTCTGAGCCAACATTTATTCCCATACCCATAGATCATGAAATTGAATCACCCATTTTTGATGATCATTTTGAACTTGACCAATTGTGCAATTTTGAAAGTCCCATGGAAAAATTGGCAAGTTCCCATTTTTATGAGATTGAAACTAATGAGATATATGACCTAGATTCCCAAATCTATGATCAAGTTCAAATTCCCGAATCATTATTGACTCCTGTTTTGTTACCCGACTTAGGTAATATTTTAGAGTCAGTTTTGATTCCCACACCTATCATTCCTGAACTTGAATCACCAACATTGAGTCACATTCCATTGTGGGAAAATGATTGTAGACTTGAGTTTCAATTTCTCGACTTGGACCCACTTCTTGATCCTAGCCCGACTCCTGAACCTTTACTTGATTTGAGTTTCTTTCCTGAGTCGGTATTAGAGCCTGAACCTATCATTCTTGAGTCCAAGTCAACCATTTTACCAAGTCACATTCTTTTGTTGGACATAGGTATAGACCATGACTCTGTGATGATTTTCCAGGACTGGTCATGTAAAGGGAGTAAGTTTCACGAGAGGATCTTCCATGATCCTATTCATTCTGGGGACTGTAAATATGTAAATAAAAAAGAGGTCAATAAAGGTAGGTCCCGTGAACTACCACGTTATCTTGTTTGGGCCGCATTTCGTGGCCCAATTAGACCACCACCGGAACCACCCCCTAAGGTAACTTCCGCCTTCCCTGTTCTTTTTCATGCATATATGCATTCATTTCATACATTGAGGACAATGCATGAGATAAGTGTGGGGGTGGGTTTTACTAACATACTAACATAGGTAAAAACTTAAAAAAAAAAAAATTGCTAATAAAAAAAATTTTAAAAAAAAAAAAAATTGTTATAAAAAGGAAATATTTTGACTTATTTTTTGTTATTTACTAACATACTAACATAGGTAAAAACTAAAAAAAAAAAAAAATTGCTAATAAAAAAATTTTAAAAAAAAAATTGTTATAAAAAGGAAATATTTTGACTTATTTTTTGAAAGAAATCTAAGTTAGTTTTAAGGATTAGGAAAATCATGATTAGGATTTCTAAAAACTTGGTCAAAATAAATAAATTGTTTAAATTTTAGGTATAGGAGAGAAATTGAATAAATAATTAGTCTTGATTTTTACCTTAATGAAATGTGCATACCTAATGCATATTTAGGATTCTAAGACAAAGACCTTGTGCCTCATAAAAAAAAAAAGAAAAAAAATCACCAATTAAGCTGATACATGTGCCTCAAGAAGCATAAGTATTCATGCCTAAAGGTGAGTAAAAAAAATAAAGTCCTTAGTTTTGTGGCCTAATTCATTCGAATTTGAGTCCGCGGGGTGTTTTCTCACCTGGTGCCCTAAAGCCGACCGGTTTGGGATCCACCGACTTTAAGTTCGCTACATGGGTGGATTAGAAAGCCTAAGAAAACTGAGAAATATTATACATGTATTAACACATCTAATAGTCAATTAGTTAGGTATGAGGGCCTCAAGAAGCCTTGATACTTATACGAAAGAAAATAAGATGAGTTATACATGCCAAAAAAAAAAAAAAAATTATATTAACACATCTAATAGTCAATTAGTTAGGTATGAGGGCCTCAAGAAGCCTTGATACTTACACGAAAGAAAATTAGATGATGTTATAAAAATAATAAAGAGGCATGAGAGTCCAAGTTAAGGAATTCCTAGATTCACAAGGGTGCGTATGACTTTTGGTAACGAAAAAGACTATATTAGAAATTCAATTTTAATCCTTACCTAAAATGAATAACAATTAACTTTATAAAGACCAGGTTTGAAGAATGAATAAAAATGATAATCCTAAAACTTATAGACTACTTAGTCTCTTCAAATATAATTCAAATATTTTCCTTTTTATGGATTTTGTGGGTGTAATCCGCTGAAAACCCTCACGAGACAACACTCGTCCTCTAGGGTAACCTAGAGGTTTAACGGCTTGTTGCACGTGCTAAGTGCAATCGTGATTCCTACGAAAGTGAGTTAGGTTAGATTAACTTTTCATTTCTTTTTCTTTTTCTTTGTTTTTACTCGAGGACGAGCAAAAAGATAAGTGTGGGGGTGTGATTGGTAGTCAAAAGTGCATTTTTATCATCATATTTACCATCACATTTTCATATTTATTCATTTAATTCTGCACATTTATTAATAATTTGTAATTTATTGTGTGCAGGCCTCGAATTATTATTTTAACAATAAATAAAGCCTAAAGAGCCCAAAAGCCCAGATCCAAGCCCATGTTTGAAGCCCAGGTGAAAAAGCGCAAATATAAAGAGTCAAAATGCAAATACAAGGGCTGAAAGTTGCAAATATCAGAGATTAGGGAAGGATAGACTTCTATCCAACCCTAAACACCTGCAGGATGAGAATAAAAGGCCAAGATAAGAAGAAAATTCGTGGGAGGAAGATTTGAAGAAATCTGGATTAAGGGTAACTTGATTACCAAGTTACCTCGAAAATCCAGATTTAAAAGGCCAGGATTACAATTCTAGAAGCAGGCGCCCACATGGACGGACCAGGAGAGGCCACGCGCCAAAGCGCGTGGCCAGAAGCCACAAAAGTGCCGCGGAACCGCCGCAAATCCGCGGCACTTTGATAAGATCCTGATCCCAAATTTCGTGGGCAGATTCGTCCGGGACTCTGTAGCCTTCTGCATCTATAAATATCTCCTGCAGTGCAACGTAAAGAGCGTCCAGCGTCCAGAGAAGAGCCAAGGGCCAAAATTAGGGTTTCTTCTAGGTTTCTTTTGTAAATTAGGGTTTCTTTTCTTTTTATTTTCAAGAGAGAGAGAGGATTATATTGAGCGTGACACCGATGTATCTTCTTTTCTCTGCCATTGATTAAAGCAATAAAGGTAATTACTTTTCTTTTTGTTCTTTATTCTTATGTGTTATTTTTATTTGTTTTTCTTTTCTTTTTCTCTGTGATCTTGTGGTTGTTGATGAACATGCAAGTGGATTCCATAAGCACGTATAACTAAGCTCTGTGAGAACCAGCGATAGTTCATGAAGACGTCTCCTCCAAGCTACGCATCACTTCGTACTTGAGTATGCTTGACGATATAATGTGCACAGGGATTGAGATCGATCTTATGATCTATTCGTGGAACGCCTCCTAAGTAAGGTAGAACATGTAAGGTTTTCACGTTCTTTCTTCAACCAATCTCAAGTAAGTTTTCTTTTCTTTTTGTTTCTTTTCTTTTCTTTTTTGTAGATTAAATCCACATCTTCCACAATTCTTTTCTTCCATCCATTGTAAATACCACCCATTGTAAATACCACCATTTAACTAATAAAAATAAAAGCTTTAGAGTATAACTTGCTTAACGCTTCCATCGCAGTCCCTCCTTGAGGATCACGACCCGCATAGCCCTGCTACCGCGGATTAGAACTGATTCCTCGCACGATCTATTCTTAATCTAATATTCTAATTTTTGTGTGCAGGAAAAATCAGTCAACACCCTCCTGCTCATCTCTCGAGTTTTTTTTGTAACTCGTGAGTGTTTTTTGTATTATTAATAATTGTATATCTCTTTGTATTCTCGCATTTGCGCCTATCAATGATGTAATATTCTAATATTGTGTCACATCCTATGATAACTTTGTAATTGTACTCATATGCTAGAATGTATAATGGACCACGTCCTCTCGTACTCTAATTCTTGCCGTACTGATATTTAGTGTATTATATGAGGCTATTTTCGACCTGCATTTATATATCGCAATAACGTCTCTGTACCCCCGAGATCGGGGTGTTACATATATACACCTCCAAATAATACAAACAACAACAAATCAGGCAAGATCTAAACTGACATCTCCATTTCCATTCCAAAATAGCTTTCATTACAAAAATTTCCGATCATATCTATTCAATTACACACTCGATTACATCTTACAAGAGTTAATACAGGGCTATTGCATATTTATATTTGCTTTTTTGGGGGGAAAAAAATCAGATGAGCATGTCCAGACTCAGACTCATCAAAAATCGTGATGCTGAAGCAAACAAAGGTCTATCAAATCAGGAAATGCTTCATACAGGCGTGATTCTATTGCACACACCACCAACCATAGCCCTCGAGGAAAGCTTAAAGAGATTCTTGCACGAAAATAGGAGGTTCCTAAATGAAGGACCATCTTTTTCTTCCCGAGTAGAGCAGGCCTCCAAGACAGCCAGACTATCCCGTTCACGACATGCAACAACATGCACATCATGGTCTCTCCATCCTGAACAGGTGTCCATGAAGTGGCGCCTCATCATCCCAAGTCATCCACTCATACTTCCTTCCCAGGCCTCGCCTTAAAAAAAGAGTCTCCCTGTGCAAGGACCATGGGACCTGACCCAGAGTGAAGAGTCCAAAAAGTGAACAACGGTGATAGAATCAGGATCCAACACTGTCACCACCCGATCAAAATCGCACTCCGTCCGCACCCGCCACCTGAAGAAGATATGTTTGAGCAAATCAAGTCAGAGTTTGAGCCCAATCTATTCCTCTCTGGTGGACAGATCTTGTCACGAGAATTGAAATTTCATAATTAGGTCATTATGAGAACCAAAATTGCATGGCAAGCGGGTTAATACAACGCAGCCATAGTCTTCATTATTGGCATCCTCTCTGTCTTCTTCGTCCATAGAGCGAAGAAAGAACAACAACCAAATCAACCAAAACAAGAAATATCAGGGGGGCAGAGGAAAGCCTTCTGAAGTTAGGCCTCTTACTTCCAAAAAAACTTCCTATTTATAGACGCAAAAGTCGAACCATCTCGAATTCAAAAACTTTTACATCTATAGAGATGGTTTTGAATCCTGAATTCTTCAACATGTCAGATCAACTAGATTCGATTCAATCCTGCAACATGATCTCCTCCATTATGAAGTAAAGATTTGAGTCATTAATTAACCAGCTGTCTTCACCAGTTTTCAAAGAAAGCCCAGAGTACTAAGAAGCATTGACCATAATTTTTCAGATTACAAGCGACTCCACAAACTTCTCGAGTCAAGAGATACTCATTTCTGCTCCACCGAAGTCAGGAGAAAGAGTAAATGAATGGGGCATCTGTAGTGGTCAAAATCTGACCTACACCATGATCAAGACACGTGGCCCTCACCGTCAGAAGTTTCTGAAGATACTCACAAGGACGACCTCCGAGTAAGAGTAGCATCCAAAACATTCCTGAAACCATTCTCCTCTCCCGAGAAAATTAACTCCCCCGAGGGTATCCCTTCTCCCGAAGTCAGTTCTCCCGACTTGAGTAAAACAATCTCTACAACAGACTCCATCAAATTCCGCCTATATTTGTGGAGTCCGTTATGCCACCAGGTCAATCTATATTTCAAACATGGTTCACGGTCCCTATTTCAATATGAATAGTTGCAAAAAAGTAACAAATATCACTACTGCAATTAAGAACACAATCCATATTGTTACGAAAGATCACAACGTGTAGATCGTGTAGTTATTGAATCCCATATGACTCGCACCGTCAACAGAAACCCCCGGGTATATAAGATATCTAGAGGGGACAAGGACGAGAGATAATTCTTTGGACTAGAGATATCTATGTTGGCCCAAAGGCCCATCACTCTAGTTTTGATAATGATTAACTCATGTAGTTATAGTACTAATGATCTTGTGTTTTTTAGTCTCAGATTTATGATCAAGATCTTAGTAGGTGTTTAGCTTTAACAAAAGATTTAAAGTCAAGTTTTAAAGCTAGCACGTGTTGATTCAAGAGCTTGTGCATCAAGACCACATCAAGTACTCAAGAGGAGTCTAGCTCTTTGGATCAAAGTTTGGACCAAGTCAAGAAGATGAGAAGACTTCAAGTGAAGACCTTCAAGAGCAGACTTGTGTCTAGATTTGTTTTTGTTAAAATTTTGTTTTAGATAAAATATAAAGGAGAGAATAGTTGGTCGATTGCTCAAGTACATATACACACGCACTCAAGATTTATTTGTATTTTCATAAAAGGATTTTCATTTGGAAAAATACCGGTTTGGTTTTTAGTATTCAAAGTATACATGTCTTTAACCAAAACCATTTTAGTGCTTATTGTCAAAAATATAGATATTTCATCTTTTATGTGTAGTGGATCATATCCATACACTCTATGCTTTAAAAGAGTTTAAAATATCTTATTTTTGTATTAAGAGAAGTTTTGGAAAAATCTATTTTGAAAAATACAGATTTTGTTTTATGTTAAAATTTCTAAGTTACCAAAATAGTTCAAAATGTTTGTAACATAGTTTGATTTTACTCAAACATGTTTCTATATCAAAGTATTATACTGAACTTATTTTTGTAGATTTTTTTGTGGATTTATGGGATTTTATTATAAATAAAAAGCCAAGTTTTTAAATCCTAAAAAATTGTTTTCTGGCTTCTGCTGGTCGACCGGGCCGGTCAACCGATCCAGGAGTCGATCGACCGACGTACACAGACGTGCACGCCTTGTTTGGCTGGAGGGCTGGTCGACCGACCCGGTTGACTGTGGGCGGTCGACCGGCAGAGAGATCTGCTCTCTGTTTCTAGGCCACGGTCGACCGGGCCGGTCGACCGCTGGCTCAATGGTCAGAAATCTGACCGTTGGCCGGTCGACCGGGCGGTCGACCGACAGAAGACCAGACTGCTGATCTGGCCTGCAACGGCTAGTTTTTGAGAAGCCTATGAATTGGGCTTCTCTTGGACTGTTTTATACAAGATTTTTGGAGAGTTTCAAAGCTAGTTTTTCCCATCTATTTCAGAGGTTTTCTCCACTAGTTTGAGAGCAAATATTTCCAATTCAAAAGGAAGTTTATCAAGAGTGTTTTAAAAGTGATTTCTTGTGTTTTTCTCCACCAAATCAATCCCTGTTTTTCTCACAAAAACTTGAGCTATCCATTGCTATATCATCCTATAAGAGAGTTGTGTGAGATTATTTTTAGTTGATCAAAGTGTTCTGATTACCAAAAGACTTCATCTTTGTTTTGAGGAGGCGGACTTGCGGGTTCGCGGTGTTTCGAGTTCTAGTGAGAGCTCTTTGTAGAGGTGCGGCCTCGGCAAGCTGGTGTGCTTGCGGTGTGTTTGTTCTTGCGGTAACAAGAGAGGGACTAGAGAGTCCAAGAGTTCTAATGGGAACTCCTCGTAGGTGTTGCGGCACTGAGTGATCTAGTGGGATCGATTTTAGTGGAAATCCTTCATAGTGTTGAAGGCGGTGACGTAGAGCAAGTGTGCTCGAACCTCAAAACATTTCTTTCATGTTTGCGATTGCTCTCTCTCTATCTCTTACTTGTCTTTATATTTTACTTATGCTTATTGTCTTTGTCTTTATATGCTTGATATATTGTGTGCTTAATTGATATATGCTTGGAGATTTTTTTCTCACACTTATATTCAACCAAGAGAGCCAAAGCGGCACCTCAACTCTTATTCAGAGGAATCTTGAGGAGACAGTCCAGAGCCCTTCACGAGAAATTCGGCTATACTCTTAGGTTATACTTGGTATGTTGTGCATAAAAGTTTTTAGTTTGCATTAATAGTTTTAATTCTGCATTAATTGACCATTAGATTAGCTAGTCACCAATTCACCCCCTTCTAGGTGATTTCAATTGGTATCAGAGCCACGTGCTCTTGATTTGGGTCTAACAACCTAGAGTTAAAGATCCTCGTTTGGAGCTAATCACAATATTTGTATACACACATGGATTTCATGTCACCTCCCACTTTTGACATTCTTAACATCCAAACTTGGAAGGTTAAGATGTCTATGTACCTCAAAGGCCTAGGCATTCATGTTTATCTTGCTACCATGAAAGATTCATATGTTAATAATAGCAAGTATATTGAGGCTAACTCAAAAGCCATTCATGCTTTGAAGAGTACCCTAAATAATGATTATTTATGTAGGGTTGCTAATCTTGACTCGGCTTTTGTAGTATGGAACACCATCATCTACCTTGGCGAACAAGAACAATATTATGCGGGGAGTGATTTGGATGTTGGAAGTGACGCTTCCAAAATATGCTACATGGTCCAAGGGAATAACCCCCTTGAGGTAACTACAAAATCCGAGCTAGAAAAGGATGTTGATATGCCATATGATGAACTTGCATCTTTTTGTCAACAACTCCTTGAAAAATATGACATGCTTAAAAAGGATAATAAGAAAATGAAAAATAAATTTGATTGCATATTAAAAGAAAAGGATTCTTTCAAACTAAATTTGAAAATGTTTCAAAAGAAAATGAAAGTTTGAAAAATGAAAATATTTCCTTGCTTTCCAAATTAAATGATTTTTGTGAAGGAAATACTTCATTGAAAAATAAAATTGTTTTGGTGGAAAAACAAAAAGAAATTGCTTTGAATGAGAACAACTCTTTAAAAAGAAAAATTGTTGAAAAAGAAAAGGTTAATGTTTCTAAAAAGAAAAAGTTTGTTGATCATGCTTCTCATGCCACAACTATTGATAAAAATGAAATTAAATTTTTAAAAAATAAAATAGATTGTTTGAGCTCAATTTTGAGCAAATGTGCATTTAACCATTCTAAATTGGAATTCTTGTTTCAAAGATAACAAGCTCCACATGCTCATGCACATCACCTAAAACATGCAAATGCACACTTTGTACGTCATGATCACTCTCATTCACATATGCATGATAGAGTGTACAAGTGTACACATTGCGGCCGCAAAGGCCATCTAGCAAGATTTTGTTATGATAGAATAAATTCTTTAAATTTTGCTAAAAAGAATGTTTGGGTTCCTTACAATGCTAACCCTCATGGACCCAAAAGAAAATGGGTACAAAGTCCCCACCTTTTGTATTTGATGTAGGTGCGGGCTCTCACAAAACGTGAGAGATTTGGTGCCTTGGTGGTGGATGCACATGGACATGATGGACATACATTTGATTCACCACTATCAAGGAGGTTTGGAGGGACAACCACCATATTTTGGAGATTTGGAGTATAGTTCTTATATTTTGGTAACTATCTATAAACTCATATTTTATTTACATGCTTTTATAATTGATGATTATTAGCATGATTTAGTGTTTTGTTAAAATAATCATGTTTTATGCTTCATGTGGTAAATACTTGTTTATATGTAGTTTTTGTCAAAACTTGTGTATATACGTGTATAAGTAGGGAGCAACATTTGATTCATATACGTTTGTACTTCATTGTTCATTGTACTCACTACATGCACATGTATAGCCTAGTTTTGATGATTTTCTCATTTACACTTGTTTTACCTATTTGCATGTTTTACTTCATGTATATGTCATTTCTGTTCAAATCTAATAAATATACATGTATACCCCTTGAGTCATTTGCCTTCATGCAATTTATATTAAGAACTCTTTTTATGTTTGGGATATGTATGCATATTGTTAGCTTTGGATAAATCATACATATGCCTTGAAGTTGTTTTTATTGAAAATAAAATCTTTATGATTTTCATATTTGTTTGATAAAATGATATTTGTTTTGATCTTCATTGATTATCTTCATGAAAAATGCCAATTACATGATTCTTGTGCACTCACATTTTATTTGTTTATTCATGACTTTGCCTCATGATTATTTTTGAGCCTTATAGATTTCGAGTGTAAACCTTTATGTATTTAGTATGTTTCATGATAGACATATGATTTGGTTTCATGTTTTGAAGGATCTTTAACTAGTTTTTCAAAAATTACTTTAATTAGTTTTTTATTCTTCATTTGGTAGTGTTTTCACAATAAAATATATTCAAACACTTATTTTTGAAAACCCCTACCAACCCCTCCAAGGGCGGACGAATGGGCGACCATGCCTTGTATGTCTCATTGAAATTTTTTTATCTTGTCCATGAAAAGGGTGATTATTTATGAGTTATACACTAATTTCACATCATAGTTTCAATTGTTATCACAATTGACATATTTTGTATACTCATATTTTTTTTCTATATATGTATGCTTTAAATTTAAAATAATATCAATTTCTATTGGTATTTTCATTTTCATACATATATATGATTTGTTTGTGCTTGATTTACAAGATATTTACATGTTTAAAACACAAAGTATGTTTATGCTAAGCTTAATTTAAATCTTATTTTTCAATTGGTATCTCAATTGGTATTTTAACAAGCTTATGTATTATTTTCATTGGTGTTTTTATTGATATCAATATTTACAATATATTTCAATATACTTCAATTGGTATCAATATGTTTCTATTTCCAATTGGGTTTAAATTTCATTTGGTATCAATGTGTTTTACCTATTTGGAATTAAAAAAATCACCATATATTTCAATTGGTATATGTTTCAAAATATTTTTTAATTGATATAAAAACGTACAAGTATTTCGATTTCAATTGATATCAAAATCTATTGGTATCAAAAGTTTATCATGTATTTTAATTGGTAAAATGGTTTTCAATTGCTTGTATTTCAATTGGTAAAATTTTTAATTTCAATTGGTATCACAAATTTCTTATTTCATATGGTATCAAAATCTTGTGATATATCAAATTGATTTATTTTAAGAAAAATTCAAAATTTGTATTGTTTAGTTACAATTGGAATCTTAAAAATGTTTTGATATGTTTTAGTTCCAATTGGTTCCTCAAAAAAAAAATTTGTTTATTTACAAAGGTATCTCAAAATGTGTTTTGTTACTTGTGTAAATATCAAAATTTGTGTTAAAAATATTTTTGATATGTATTGCCCATATGCAAGGGGAGCTTAACATCTCTTCTACATATAGATTCATGTTGAGTGTATCTTATATTGAGGAGCTTGACAACTCTTCTTTATGCGATACACGTGTGTAGGGGGAGCTTCACATCTCCTCTTATGCATTGCATATTATGCTTTATGTGAATTAGGGCCTTGTCATCCCTTCTTCAAGTAATGAATGTATGTAGGGGAGCTAACTTCAAGTCTCTCTCTTCATAAATGTATATCGCATATATCTCTTTATCGGTTGATTTTATTTCACCCCTTTGTTGATTTTTGTTTCTGACAAAAAGGGGGAGAACATTGTTTTGTGTTTACTTTAACCCCTTTATTAATGATTGACAAAAAACCGGAGAAGCATTTTAGTATATTGCATGTTTTCCTTACTTTATACATAAAGGGGGAGAAAGAATCTTTGTTTATGCATATTGTTTTTGTTTTGCAAAAAGGAGAGAAGAATTTGATGAGTTTTATGCTTGATTGACATGTTTATCTCCTTATATTTGCATACATGTTTGTTTAGTTTTATGTGCTTTATTGCCATATCTATTTGTTAATTGTGATGCATGAGTTAAGGGGGAGCTTCTTTGAAGCTTTACTTTAATCCATGCATATATAACTCTATGAGTTTTGTCATCATCAAAAAGGGGGAGATTGTTGGCCCAAAAGCCCATCACTCTAGTTTTGATGATGATTAACTCATGTAGTTATAGTACTAATGATCTTGTGTTTATTTAGTCTCAGATTTGTGATCAAGATCTTAGTAGGTGTTTAGCTTCAACAAAGGATTTAAAGTCATGTTTTGAAGCTTGCACGTGTTGATTCAAGAGCTTGTGCATCAAGACCACATCAAGTACTCAAGAGGAGTCTAGCTCTTTGGATCAAAGTTTCGACCTAGTCAATAAGATGAGAAGACTTCAAGTGAAGACCTTCAAGAGAAGACTTGTGTCTAGGTTTATTTTTGTTAAGATTTTCTTTTAGATAAAATATAAAGGATAGAATAGTTGATGGATTGCTTAAGTACATATACACACACTCAAGATTTATTGGTGTTTTCATAAAAGGATTTTTATTTGAAAAAAATACCGGTTTGATTTTTAGTATTCAAAGTGTACATGTCTTTAACCAAAATCATTTTAGTGCTTATTGTCAAAAACATAGATATTTCATGTTTTATGTGTAGTGGATCATATCCATACACTCTATGCTTTAAAAGAGTTTAAAATATCTTGTTTCTGTATTTGGAGAAGTTTTGGAAAAATCTATTTTGAAAAATACAAATTTTGTTATATGTCAAAATTTTTAAGTTACAAAAATAGTTCAAAATGTTTGTAACATGGTTTGATTTTTACTCAAACATGTTTGTATATCTAAGTATTATACTGAACTTATTTTTATAGATTTTTTGTGGATTTATGGGATTTTATTATAAATAAAAAGCCAAGTTTTTAAATCCTAAAAAATTGTTTTCTGGCTTCTGCCGGTCGACCGATCCAGGAGTCGGTCGACCGAGTCGGACGATCGACGTACACAGACGTGCACGCCTTGTTTGGCTAGAGGGCCGATCGACCGACCCGGTCGACCGTCCAGACAGCTCTTCTCTCTGGAAAGCCCCGGTCGACCGGGCGGTCAACCGGCAGAGAGATCTGCTCTCTGTTTCTAGGCCACGGTCGACCGGGCCGGTCGATCGCTGGCTCAACAGTCAGAAATCTGACCGTTGGACGATCGAACGGGCGGTCGACCGACAGCAGACCAGACTGCTGATCTGGCCTGCAACGGCTAGTTTTTGAGAAGCCTATAAATTGGGCTTCCCTTGGACTATTTTATACAAGATTTTTGGAGAGTTTCAAAGCTAGTTTTTCCCATCTATTTCAGAGGTTTTCTCCACTAGTTTGAGAGCAAATATTTCCAATTCAAAAGGAAGTTATCAAGAGTGTTTTAAAAGTGATTTCTTGTGTTTTCCTCCACCAAATCAATCCTTGTTTTTCTTACAAACACTTGAGCTATCCATTGCTATATCATCCTATAGGATGTTGTGAGATTGTTTTTTGGTGATCAAAGTGTTATGATCACCAAAGACTTCATCTTTGTTTTGAGGAGGCGGACCTGTGGGTTCGCGGTGTTTCGAGTTCTAGTGAGAGCTCTTTGTAGAGGTGCGGCCTCGACAAGCTGGTGTACTTGCGGTATGTATGTTCTTGCGGGAACAAGAGAGGGACTTGAGAGTCCAAGAGTTCTAGTGAGAACACCTTGTAGGTGTTGCGGCACCGAGTGATCCGGTGGGATTGATTTTAGTGGAAATCCTTCATAGTGTTGAAGGCGGGGACGTAGAGCAAGTGTGCTCGAACCTCGAAACAATTCTCCCGTGTTTGCGATTGCTCTCTCTATCTCTTACTTGTCTTTATATCTTGCTTATGCTTATTGTCTTTATCTTTATATGCTTGATATATTGTGTGCTTAATTGATATATGCTTGGGGATTGTTTGCTCATACTTATATTCAACCAAGAGAGCCAAAGCGGCACCTCAACTCTTATCTAGAGGAATCTTGAGGAGACAGTCCAGAGCCCTTCATGGGGAATTCGGCTACACTCTTAGGTTATACTTGTATGTTGTGCATAATAGTTTTTAGTTTGCATTAATAGTTTTAATTCTGCATTAATTGACCATTAGATTAGCTAGTCATCTATTCACCCCCCCCCCTTTAGGTGATTTCAATTGGTATCAGAGCCACGTGCTCTTAATTTGGGTCTAATAACCTAGAGTTAAAGATCCTCGTTTGTAGCTAATCACAATATTTGTACACACACATGGATTTCATGTCACCTCCCACTTTTGACATTCTTAACATCCAAGCTTGGAAGGTTAAGATGTCTATGTACCTCAAAGGCCTAGGCATTCATGTTTATCTCGCTACCATTAAAGATTCATATGTTAATAATAGCAAGTATATTGAGGCTAACTCAAAAGCCATTCATACTTTAAAGAGTACCCTAAATAATGATTATTTATGTAGGGTTGCTAATCTTAACTCGGCTTTTGTAGTATGGAACACCATCATCTACCTTGACGAACAAGAACAATACTATGCGGGGAGTGATTCGGATGTTGGAAATGACGCTTCCAACGTATGCTACATGGTCCAAGGGGATAACCCCCTTGAGGTAACTACCAAATCCGAGTTAGAAGAGGATGTTGATATGCCATATGATGAACTTGCATCTTTTTGTCAACAACTCCTTGAAAAATATGACAAGCTTAAAAAGTATAATAAGAAAATGAAAAATATATTTGATTGCATGTTAAAAGAAAAGGATTCTTTCAAACTAAATTTGAAAATGTTTCAAAAGAAAATGAAAGTTTGAAAAATGAAAATATTTCCTTGCTTTCCAAATTAAATGATTTTTGTGAAGGAAATACTTCATTGAAAAATAAAATTGTTTTGGTGGAAAAACAAAAAGAAGTTGCTTTAAATGACAATAACTCTTTAAAAAGAAAATTTGTTGAAAAAGAAATGGTTAATGTCTCTAAAAAGAAAAAGTTTGTTGATCATGCTTTTCATGCCACAACTACTGATAAAAATGAAGATAATTTTTTGAAAAATAAAATAGATTGTTTGAGCTCAACTTTGAGTAAATGTGCATTTAACCATTCTAAATTAGAATCCTTGTTTCAAAGGAGACAAGCTCCACATGCTCATGCACATCACCCACAACATGCATATGCACACTTTGCACGTCATGATCACTCTCATTCACATATGCATGATAGAGTGTACAAGTGTACACATTGCGGCCGCAAATGCCATCTAGCAAAATTTTGTTATGATAGAATAAATTCTTTAAATTTTGCTAAAAATAATGTTTGAGTTCCTTACAATGCTAACCCTCATGGACCCAAAAGAAAATGGGTATCAAAGTCCCCACCTTTTGTATTTGATGTAGGTGCGGACTCTCACAAAATGTGAGAGATTTGGTGCCTTGGTGGTGGATGCACATGGACTTGATGAACATACATTTGATGCACCACTATCAAGGAGGTTTGGTGGGACAACCATCATGTTTTGCAGATTTAGAGTATAGTTCTTATGTTTTGGTAACTATCTCTAAACTCCTATTTTATTTACATGCTTTTATAATTGATGATTATTAGCATGATTTAGTGTTATGTTAAAATAATCATGTTTTATGCTTCATGTGGTAAATACTTGTTTAGATGTAGGTTTTGTCAAAACTTGTATATATACGTGTACAAGTAGTGAGCAACATTTGATTCATATACGTTTATACTTCATTATTCATTTATACTCACTACATGAACATGTATAGCCTGGTTTTGATGATTTCCTCATTTACACTTGTTTTGCCTATTTGCATGTTTTACTTCATGTATATGCCATTTCTAATCAAATCTAATAAATATACATGTATACTCCTTGAGTCATTTGCCTTCATGCAATTTATATTATGGACTCTTTTTATTTTTGGGATATGTATGCATATTGTTAGCTTTGGATAAATCATACATATGCCTTGAAGTTGTTTTTATTGAAAATAAAATCTTTATGATTTTCATATTTGTTTGATAAAATGATATTTGTTTTGAGCTTCATTAATTATCTTCATGGAAAATGCTAATTACATAATTCTTATACACTCACACATTATTTGTTTATTCATGACTTTGTCTCATGATTATTTTTGAGCCTTATAGATTTTGAGTGTAAACCTTTATGTATTTAGTATGTTTCATGATAGACATATGATTTGGTTTCATGTTTTGAAGGATCTTTGACTAGTTTTTTAAAAATTACTTTAACTAGTTATTTATTCTTCATTTGGTAGTGTTTTCACAATAAAAATATTTTCAAACACTTATTTTTGAAAACCCCTACCAACCCCTCCAAGGGCGGACGAATGGGCGACCATGCCTTACATGCCTCATTGAAAATTTTTTATCTTGTGCATGAAAAGGGTGGTTATTTATGAGTTATACACTAATTTCACATCATAGTTTCAATTGGTATCACAATTGACATATTTTGTATACTCATATTTTTTCTATATATGTATGCTTTAAATTTAAAATAATATCAATTTCTATTGGTATTTTCATTTTCATACATATATATGATTTGTTTGTGCTTGATTTACAAGATATTTACATGTTTAAAACACAAAGTATGTTTATGCTAAGCTTAATTTAAATCTTATTTTTCAATTGGTATCTCAATTGGTATTTTAACAAACTTATGTATTATTTTCATTGGTGTTTTTATTGATATCAACATTTACAATATATTTCAATATACTTCAATTGGTATCAATATGTTTCTATTTCTAATTGGGTTTAAATTTCATTTGGTATCAATGTGTTTTACCTATTTGGAATTAAAAAAATCACCATATATTTCAATTGGTATATGTTTCAAAATATTTTTTAATTGATATAAAAACGTACAAGTATTTCGATTTCAATTGATATCAAAATCTATTGGTATCAAAAGTTTATCATGTATTTTAATTGGTAAAATGGTTTTCAATTGCTTGTATTTCAATTGGTAAAATTTTTTAATTTCAATTGGTATCACAAATTTCTTATTTCATATGGTATCAAAATCTTGTGATATATCAAATTGATTTATTTTAAGAAAAATTCAAAATTTGTATTGTTTAGTTACAATTGGAATCTTAAAAATGTTTTGATATGTTTTAGTTCCAATTGGTTCCTCAAAAAAAAAATTTGTTTATTTACAAAGGTATCTCAAAATGTGTTTTGTTACTTGTGTAAATATCAAAATTTGTGTTAAAAATATTTTTGATATGTATTGCCCATATGCAAGGGGAGCTTAACATCTCTTCTACATATAGATTCATGTTGAGTGTATCTTATATTGAGGAGCTTGACAACTCTTCTTTATGCGATACACGTGTGTAGGGGGAGCTTCACATCTCTCTTATGCATTGCATATTATGCTTTATGTGAATTAGGGCCTTGTCATCCCTTCTTCAAGTAATGAATGTATGTAGGGGAGCTAACTTCAAGTCTCTCTCTTCATAAATGTATATCGCATATATCTCTTTATCGGTTGATTTTATTTCACCCCTTTGTTGATTTTTGTTTCTGACAAAAGGGGGAGAACATTGTTTTGTGTTTACTTTAACCCCTTTATTAATGATTGACAAAAAACCGGAGAAACATTTTAGTATATTGCATGTTTTCCTTACTTTATACATAAAGGGGGAGAAAGAATCTTTGTTTATGCATATTGTTTTTGTTTTGCAAAAAGGAGAGAAGAATTTGATGAGTTTTATGCTTGATTGACATGTTTATCTCCTTATATTTGCATACATGTTTGTTTAGTTTTATGTGCTTTATTGCCATATCTATTTGTTAATTGTGATGCATGAGTTAAGGGGGAGCTTCTTTGAAGCTTTACTTTAATCCATGCATATATAACTCTATGAGTTTTGTCATCATCAAAAAGGGGGAGATTGTTGGCCCAAAAGCCCATCACTCTAGTTTTGATGATGATTAACTCATGTAGTTATAGTACTAATGATCTTGTGTTTATTTAGTCTCAGATTTGTGATCAAGATCTTATTAGGTGTTTAGCTTCAACAAAGGATTTAAAGTCATATTTTGAAGCTAGCACGTGTTGATTCAAGAGCTTGTGCATCAAGACCACATCAAGTACTCAAGAGGAGTCTAGCTCTTTGGATCAAAGTTTGGACCAAGTCAAGAAAATGAGAATATTTCAAGTGAAGACCTTCAAGAGAAGACTTGTGTCTAGATTTATTTTTGTTAAGATTTTGTTTTAGATAAAATTAAAGGATAGAATAGTTGGTGGATTGCTCAAGTGCACATACACACACACTCAAGATTTATTTGTGTTTTCATAAAAGGATTTTCATTTGAAAAAATACCGGTTTGGTTTTTAGTATTCAAAGTATACATGTCTTTAACCAAAACAATTTTAGTGCTTATTGTCAAAAACATAGATATTTCATCTTTTATGTATAGTGGATCATATCCATACACTATATGCTTTAAAAGAGTTTAAAATATCTTGTTTTTGTATTTGGAGAAGTTTTGAAAAAATCTATTTTGAAAAATACAGATTTTGTTTTATGCCAAAATTTCTAAGTTACAAAAATAGTTCAAAATGTTTGTAACATGGTTTGATTTCACTCAAACATGTTTGTACATCAAAGTATTATACTGAACTTATTTTTGTAAACTTTTTATGGATTTATGGGATTTTATTATAAATAAAAAGCCAAGTTTTTAAATCCCGAAAAATTGTTTTCTAGCTTCTGCCGGTCGACCGGGCCGGTCGACTGATCCAGGAGTCGGTCGACCGACGTGCACGCCTTGTTCGGCCGGAGGGCCGGTCGACCGACCCGGTCGAACATCCAGAGAACTCTGCTCTCTAAAAAGCCCCGGTCGACCGGGCGGTCGACCGGTAGAGAGATTTGCTCTCTGTTTCCAGGCCACGGTCGACCGGGCCGGTCGACCGACAGCAGACCAGACTGCTGATCTGGACTGAAACGGCTAGTTTTTGAGAAGCCTATAAATTGGGCTTCCCTTGGACTGCTTTATACAGGATTTTTGGAGAGTTTCAAAGCTAGTTTTTCCCATCTATTTCAGAGGTTTTTTCCACTAGTTTGAGAGCAAATATTTCCAATTCAAAAGGAAGTTTATCAAGAGTGTTTTAAAAGTGATTTCTTGTGTTTTCCTCCACCAAATCAATCTTTGTTTTTCTCACAAACACTTGAGTTATCCATTGCTATATCATCCTATAGGAGAGTTGTTGTGAGATTGTTTTTAGGTAATCAAAGTGTTGTGATCACCAACGACTTCATCTTTGTTTTGAGGAGGCGGACTTGCTGGTTCGCGGTGTTTCGAGTTCTAGTGAGAGCTCTTGTAGAGGTGCGGCCTCGGCAAGCTAGTGTGCTTGCTGTGTGTTTGTTCTTGCGGGAACAAGAGAGGGACTAGAGAGTCTAAGAGTTCTAGTGGGAACTCCTTATAGGTGTTGCAGCACCGAGTGATCCGGTGGGATCGATTTTAGTGGAAATCCTTCATAGTGTTGAAGGCGGGGACGTAGAGCAAGTGTGCTCGAACCTCGAAACAATTCTCCCATGCTTGCGATTGCTCTCTCTATCTATTACTTGTCTTTATATCTTACTTATGCTAATTGTCTTTATCTTTATATGCTTGATATATTGTGTGTTTAATTGAAATATGTTTGGGGATTGTTTGCTCACACTTGTATTCAACCAAGAGAGCCAAAGCGGCACCTCAACTCTTATCTAGAGGAATCTTGAGGAGATAGTTCAGTGCCCTTCACAGGAAATTTGGATACACTCTTAGGTTATACTTTGTGTGTTGTGCATAATAGTTTTTAGTTTGCATTAATAGTTTAATTCCGCATTAATTGACCATTAGATTAGTTAGCCACCTATTCACCCCCCTATAGGTGATTTCAATTGGTATCAGAGCCACGTGCTCTTGATTTGGGTCTAACTACCTAGAGTTAAAGATCCTCATTTGTACCTAATCACAATATTTGTACACAAACATGGATTTCATGTCACCTCCCATTTTTACATTCTTAACATCCAAACTTGGAAGGTTAAGATGTCTATGTACCTCAAAGGCCTAGGCATTCATGTTTATCTTACTACCATTAAAGATTCATATGTTAATAATAGTAAGTACATTGAGGCCAACTCAAAAGCCATTCATGCTTTGAAGAGTACCCTAAATAATGATTATTTATGTAGGGTTGCTAATCTTGACTCGGCTTTTATAGTATGGTACACCACTCCCTTGGCGAACAAGAACAATACTATGCGGGGAGTGATTCGGATATTGGAAGTGACGCTTCTAACGTATGCTACATGGTCCAAGGGGATAACCCCTGAGGTAACTACCGAATCCGAGCTAAAAGAGGATGTTGATATGCCATATGATGAACTTGCATCTTTTTGTAAACAACTCCTTGAAAAGTATGACATGCTTAAAAAGGATAATAAGAAAATGGAAAATAAATTTGATTGCATGTTAAAAGAAAAGGATTCTTTCAAACTAAATTTGAAAATGTTTCAAAAGAAAATGAAAGTTTGAAAAATGAAAATATTACCTTGCTTTCCAAATTAAATGATTTTTGTGAAGGAAATACTTCATTGAAAAATAAAATTGTTTTGGTGGAAAAACAAAAAGAAGTTGCTTTGAATGACAATAACTCTTTAAAAAGAAAATTTGTTGAAAAAGAAATGGTTAATGTCTCTAAAAGAAAAAGTTTGTTGATCATGCTTTTCATGCCACAACTATTGATAAAAATGAAGATAAAATTTTGAAAAATAAAATAGACTGTTTGAGCTCAACTTTGAGCAAATGTGCATTTAACCATTCTAAATTAGAATCCTTGTTTCAAAGGAAACAAGCTCCACATGCTCATGCACATCACCCACAACATGCATATGCACACTTTACACGTCATGATCACTCTCATTCACATATGCATGATAGAGTGTACAAGTGTACACATTGCAGCCGTAAAGGCCATCTAGCAAATTTTGTTATGATAGAATAAATTCTTTAAATTTTTCTAAAAAGAATGTTTGGGTTCCTTACAATGCTAACCTTCATGGACCCAAAAGAAAATGGGTACCGAAATCCCCACCTTTTGTATTTGATGTAGGTGCGGGCTCTCACAAAACGTGAGAGATTTGGTGCCTTGGTGGTGGATGCACATGGACTTGATGGACATACATTTGATGCACCACTGTCAAGGAGGTTTGGTGGGACAACCACCATGTTTTGGAGATTTGGAGTATAGTTTTTATGTTTTGGTAACTATCTCTAAACTCCTATTTTATTTACATGCTTTTATAATTGATGATTATTAGCATGTTTTAGTGTTATGTTAAAATAATCAAGTTTTACGCTTCATGTGGTAAATACTTGTTTAGATGTAGTTTTTGTCAAAATTTGTGTATATACGTGTACAAGTAGTGAGCAACATTTGCTTCATATACGTTTGTACTTCATTGTTCATTTGTAATCGCTACATGCACATGTATAGCCTAGTTTTGATAATTTCCTAATTTACACTTGTTTTGCTTATTTGCATGTTTTACTTCATGTATATGCCATTTCTGTTCAAATCTAATAAATATACATGTATGCCCCTTGAGTCATTTGCCTTCATGCAATTTATATTATGGACTCTGTTTATGTTTGGGATATGTATGCATATTGTTAGTTTTGGATAAATTATAAATATGCGTTGAAGTTTGCTTTTATTGAAAATAAAATCTTTATGATTTTCATATTTGTTTGATAAAATGATATTTGTTTTGAGCTCCATTGATTATCTTCATGGAAAATGCTAATTACATGATTCTTGTACACTCACACTTTATTTGTTTATTCATGACTTTATCTCATGATTATTTTTGAGCCTTATAGATTTCGAGTGTAAACCTTTATGTATTTAGTATGTTTCATGATAGACATATGATTTGGTTTCATGTTTTAAAGGATTTTTAACTAGTTTTCAAAAATTACTTTAACTAGTTATTTATTCTTCATTTGGTAGTGTTTTCACAATAAAAATATTTTCAAACACTTATTTTTGAAAACACTACCAACCCCTCCACGGGCGGACGAATGGGTGACCATGCTTGTATGCCTCATTGAAAATCTTTTATCTTGTGTATGAAAAGGGTGGTTATTTATGAGTTATACACTAATTTCACATCATAATTTCAATTGGTATCACAATTGATATATTTTGTATACTCATATTTTTTTCTATATATGTATGCTTTAAATTTCAAATAATATCAATTTCTCTTGGTATTTCATTTTCATACATATATATGATTTGTTTGTGCTTGATTTACAAGATATTTATATGTTTAAAGCACAAAGTATATTTATGCTAAGCTTAATTTAAATCTTATTTTTTAATTGGTATCTCAATTAGTATTTTAACAAGCTTATGCATTATTTTTATTGGTGTTTTTATTGATGTCAACATTTACAATATATTTCAATATACTTCAATTGGTATCAATATGTTTCTATTTCCAATTGGATTTAAATTTCATTTGGTATCAATGTTTTTACCTATTTGGAATTAAAAAAAAATCACCATATATTTCAATTGGTATATGTTTCAAAATATTCCTTAATTGATATAAAAATGTACAAATATTTCGATTTCAATTGATATCAATATCTATTGGTATCAAAAGTTTATCATATATTTTAATTGGTAAAATGTTTTTCAATTGCTTGTATTTCAATTGGTAAAATGTTTCAATTTCAATTGGTATCACAAATTTTCTATTTCATATGTGTTGGTCACGAGATAATGCCAATTGTGGATCTAAAATACAATGTCAACACATATAGTCCAGTCCCCAAGCCACCCGCTTGAGATTTCCTTTATCCTTTGACTTTGTACACCCAAAATCAACACCTTGTATCCCACTTGACAAATCCCCTTTGTCAAATGTATACAACTCTTCTTACAACAAAGAAGACCACAACATCTTGTACAACTTCTCTTCTACACCAAGAAGACGCTCTTGTATAATGATTCCTTTGAGAGATTACAAACTTTCCTATAAGCCTTGAATCTGAATGTGATCGTGGATAAGAGCTATTATAGGTTGACTTTCAGAAATCTTCACTTTGGAGTAGGAATTTGCTGAAGAAACAGAAAGTGGGAACAGTTTTCAGAGAACCAGAATTTTTCAGAGTTTTTTTGTCATAAAACTATATATTTTAATTGGTATTTTAAACCTAAGATAACAACCCTATTTATAGCTGAAATCTATAATCAGTTAGGGTAGTTATTAGGACAAATTTGAATTTTGAAACGTTGGATAAAACACCAGAATACAATAACTGCATAACAGTCAGAAACTGCTATTAGTCAACTAGGGTAGGAAGGTTAGTCGACTAGAAGAGCAAAATTTTCAAAGGCTAGTTGACTAATATATGGGGTAAGTCGACTATACCTAGACTGATACGGATACAAGTTTCTGGAAAACTGTTTTTAGTTGACTATATAGAAAAGGGTAGTCGACTATGTCAGGGGTTAGTCGACTATACTTTAGGGGGAAATCGACTAATTCTGATGCCAGACAATAAACAGAGAGTTGGGATATTTTTGTAGAAGAACTTAGTCGACTGGGGGATTTTACAAGTCGACTATGGGTTATGTTAGTCGACTATACATAGTCACTATTCGAAGTGATCATGGAGGAGAATTTGAAAATGAATCTTTTGCAAATTTCTGTGATAAGTATGGTATTACACATAACTTTGCATTTCCTAGAGCATCTCCTCAAAATGGTGTTGTAGAGAGAAAGAATAGGACTTTGCAAGAATGTGCTAGAACTATGCTTATGGACAGTCATTTACCAAAATATTTTGGGCTGAAGCTATTGCTACTGCATGTTATGTTTTAAATCGTGTGCTTATTCGACCTATTTTAAACAAAACATCTTATGAATTGTTTTATAACAGGATTCCAAAAGTTTCTTACTTCAAGATTTTGGATGTAAATGTTTTATCTTAAATACAAGAGATACTTTAGATAAATTGATGTTAGATCCAATGAAGGTATTTTTGTTAGATACTCTACTCAAAGTAAAGCATATAGAATATTTAATAAGAAAACATTTACTATTGAAGAATCATTACATGTTAAATTTGATGAATCCTTGACTAAGCCTATTTCTAATACTTCTCCACATGATGATGATCATATCATAGATACTCCTATTGATAATACTGTTATATCTTCTGATGATACTAACATTTCTAATGTTGATGAGACTCCTACCGAGTTACCTAAAACGTATGTTGAAGTAAGAAATCATCCACATGATTTGGTTATTGGAGATATAAATTAAGGCGTTCAGACGAGATCCAAGTTGAACTACATGACACAAATTGCTTTCATATC
Organism: Agave tequilana; assembly: GCA_038442645.1. NCBI lineage: Eukaryota > Viridiplantae > Streptophyta > Magnoliopsida > Asparagales > Asparagaceae > Agave > Agave tequilana. The sequence goes on from JAVJIF010019174.1 coordinate 64,394, forward strand.
ACTCATTGAACTAAAGAATATCAAAGAAGCATGTGCAGATGATTTTTTGGACAATTGCAATGCAAGAAGAGTTGAATCAATTGTCAGAAATGATGTTTGGGATCTTGTGCAACGTCCTACTGATCATCCAGTCATCGGTACTAGATAGGTCTTTAAGAACAAACTTGATGAATCAGGTCTAGTTATTAAGAACAAAGCAAGGTTAGTAGCACAAGGATTCAATCCAAGAAGAAAGTACTTGTCTTCCATACAACCTCAGAGATGGACAATTCAGATGACGATGAAGAGGAGATGGCGATGCTTTCAAGAAAATTCAAAAGGTTCTTAAAACAAGGTAAGTTTAAAAAGAATAAAGATACTAATGATAATCCTATTTGTTTTAATTGTAACAAACCAGGTCACATAAAGAAAGATTGCCCATTGATGAAATCAAAAGGACACTTCAATAAGTTCAACAAGAAGAAGAAAGCCTTCCAAGCAACTTGGGATGATAGCGACTCATCTTCCTCTGACGAAGAAGCAGCCACTGAAACCGCCAATATATGCTTCATGGCCAAAGAAGATGAGGTACAAGATTATGATGAATTATTAGAAGCTTTTAATGAACTTTTTAATAATTTCAAAAATGAAAAGATTAAAAATAAAGTTTTAAAGGAAAATGAAAGACTCAACAATGAAAATGCAATTTTTGTTTCTCAAACATCTTCTTTAAATTCTCAAAAAGATGATTTTGAAAAAGTTATTTCATTTTTAAAAAGGGATAATGAAATTTTTTTAAAAGAGAATTCTTTGCTTAAAAAGGAAACTATTTCTTTAAATTCTAGAATTACTATTTTAGATAAAGAAATGACTAGTTTCAAAATAAGTATGAAGATCTTTTGAAAAATGTGACTAAATTTAATAAAGAAAAAGAGAATTTAAATGATTTATTATCTTTCAAAAGATGTCAAATAATCATTTTGGTCTTGGTTTTTCAAAAGATAAGATTTACAAACCTACTCATGTTGGTCTTGGATTTTCAAAAAACTAATTTTGTAAAATCTACACATCTTTATAATAATAATCCATATAATTCTTTTGTGAAAAGAAATACAATTTCAAAAAGAATTAGATGCAAATATATATGGGTTCCTAAAAATCTAAATAATGTTGATAAAAATGCTTATATTGCATCTTATATTCATGATGTGTATAATTCTGATAATTATGTTTATACTAACAAATGGAAACCAAATTCAAATTGGATTTGGGTTCTAAAGGCTAATCTTTTTTGGACCCTATCATGATGGGTACCATACAAATTGTTTATCTTATAGGTACCTTATAAAAAAAGTGAATACTTGATAGTGGGTGTTCCAAACACATGACCGGACACATTCAACTACTGTCTTTCATTCAAATCAAAAAGGGAGGTACAGTAATATTTGGAGATAATAACAAAGGAAAGGTTATTAGTACCGGCGGCATGGTTGGTAACATTT